>JAAAKO020021602.1:0-14936 GCA_010015015.2 Bolitophila cinerea | reverse complement strand
ATGTAGATACAGCATCTTTGTTTTACAGTATATAAGCTGTACTAAAAAAGTATCAAATTTTCAGCATGGCCGTGAAAGACTACCTTTTCTCTTATAAAATCGTAAGAACCAAAACTTTTATGCTTCCACATATTAAATCTTACGGACAATATAGAATTATTTAAAAAAAAAACATTCAAATATGATCTGTATGTTTTTCTACAGCCGTGTACATCCCCGCCGTGATTTCGTGTACATAATCTAAGCACTAAGCTATACGGTCGGGGGCATCTAATTTAATGTAATGTGCGCGTATTTTGTAATATATTTAAATTAAATCCATAAACTGTGGCGCAACATAAAGAAAGTTTTATGGCCTATCGTAATTTCTGTATAATATACTATAATTCGAGGCCAATCTAAATATAACCGTTTTTATTAGAATAGATAAAAGTTTCTTGCGCATTTTGTGTGTGTGTGTGTGTTCAGAGTGTACACTGTATACGGTTTTTATATATACATAGAGTGCTCAACCAGTGAGCTTTTATGATTCCATACACCAACACACACACACATATACACATTTATATACACTCCAATATCCGGCGTGCGTTTAGCACATCTCTGTATAGCGTTTCCGCAGCATCCGGGTGCTTTTATGTCTATTTTTTTAGTATACACTTCCAGCAGAGATAAACATCATATACCCAGTCAGGCCAACACATACACACACACACACAGATACACAGATGAGTTATGTGAAATAATGGTTAGTGCCGCGTACGAGTATAAAAGCGGCGTCGAAAAACTGTATAACTCAACCCCCAAAAAGCTTAGAAAATGAATGTGCCCTCCAACCCGGCGGACCCATATCTACCAGACAATGTGAGAGCCCTTCATGTGTCCCGCAGAAGCTTGGAACAGCATATATATATATATATATATATACTCGTGGAAGACTATAATATGCGACTATACTTTCGGGAATGGTGCGCGAGGTGGTCTGTTATAAATCTACACATACATATTATGTAGTATATGCTGCATCCTGTATATATATATATATATATATATATATATATGTAATGATTTTACCATAAAAACACACGTAGAGTACACTCTTATGCCGTATGTACTGTGTGCTCTCCGCGATGCTGAAAAAACATATAACATATATTCCTGAGCCCGTCTCGCGCATAACATTAAAACCAACTTTTAGTACCCGCTTTATGTGAGTTTTATTTTTAAAACCATCCCAAATATCATATTCATGTCGCATTGAAAAGGATGAATTTCCATGTGTATGCGTGTGTGTGTGTGTGGAAAATCGCGCCACTATAGAAAATAAAACGAATACGCCTGGTATACTATGAATATACTCGTGTCTCGGTACATACAAATAACATATATGTATACACGCAATTTCCGCACAGACGCGATATATGTGTATGTGTGAGTATGTATGTGAATGAACAAGAGCGCATATATACAAACCCTTTCGATGCGACCGGCGCACATACTCTGTTTTCATACGTTGCATGAGGCTAGCTCGGAAAAACACTTTCGAATCAACAGAGTGAGTCTCTACGGAGAAAGTGAAACCGGTTGTTTTCCTATCTAGGCTATGTGCAATGTGCATATATAGATAAACGTATATTTATAGTAAGTGTCTGCATTTATATGTGTATGTGTGCGTGTTATGTGTTGCTTTTCTATGCACGTCATGCTGCGTCACTAGGGGGTGATTTCTATATTTAGCGAATAGTGCACCCCTGTGCAGTGCAAGTCTCGTGCAATATTTGCATTTATATGTGGAAATGCATTGTTGGCACCCTAATTATTTAATGTCATAAAAGGGTTATAGTCTGACGACCTATACAATATATATATATACATATATATCATACGTATGTTCTATTTGGTACACTAAACATAGCAACCAGATTTAATGATTATATTTTTGCTAGGTTTAGTGTACCTACCAACTATACCTTATGAATAGTCCTAAGTATATATTTTTCATACAATCAATTAATATAAATATGGCGATTTTAATAATTTGTTTTATATTCAAAATTCCGATCGTCTATAAAAAAAATTATTCCATCCTCCGTTCAATAATCAAAGAAGCCGGTACAAACACCATTAAAACCAATCCAGTCCAAGGACTCTTATTTATAGTTTTATATTACAGTTTTTATAACAATACATAGAAAACGTTTAAATTTTTATACTTAAAAGCTGTTAAAATCATACTAGAAATAATCTAATAAAAAACACCCGCTAAAATCTACAACGATACAAGCTCAGTTGCTCGGAAAAGCTCTGCAAGCTAGAAAAACACGAATTTTCTATATTACAATCCTTAGAGAAACATTTAAATTTAAATACCACAAAAAAATATAATAATACTATAAATAACATTATTTACAATGAAAAACACCCGAGAAAAGCGACAAACGATTTTCGTAAACAGATGGCTCTGTTGCTCGGAAAAGCTTTGCGAAAATGGAAATAAAAACAACGCCATCTGCATAATATGTCTGAACTGTGCAAACATTTTTAGTACTAAAATGAAAATCGGAAAATCCAAAGCTCTCAAGAAATTAATTGTGAATGATGCACAAGCTTTCCACATTCGAAAGGAATCATTTTTCACAAGCACTATTGCAAAAAGCTCGACGTGAGAAAAAAGGTTTCTCGTCGAGCTTTCTTGCGTTTCTTGAAAAGCACAATATTTGAAAATTTGTCACAAAATTCGGGTTGAAAGTGTGCTAAATTGGATAATTTGATTTTTCTTATAGTTTCAGCTAATATGGTATATCAGAAAGGCAAATTTGCTATGGATGAATAGTTTTCAGGGTATGAATAAATTAGCGGTGATGATGTATAAATTAATATCATATATGTATAGGGATTAGGTCATTATCTTGTTTTTTCAAAATATAGTTTTTTCGAAATCTAGTTTTACTAAATATGGTTATTATATTGTTTAAGCGATTTCAGTATTTTATAAACATATTCTGGGATCGGGTCATTATATTGTTTTTCCAAATCTTGTTTTGACCCTTAAACTTGTTTTTCAATATATGGTTATTCCATTCTTTTTAGCGATTTTGATATTTTATGTATTTTTATCTTCTTTCGGCCCTAAATCTTGTTTTCCACTATCTCGTGTTTCGAAATATGTTTTTTTCAAAATGTGTTTTTTTTCAAAATGTGTTTTTTCAAAATGTGTTTTTTCGAAATGTTGTTTTTTTAAAATATTATTGTTTTTTTTTTGCGATTTTAGTATTCTATAAATATATTTTTGAACATCAACAAAAGCTTAAAAAAAAAGATTTTGAAAAGCAAGTTTTTAAAAAAGTACATTTTGAAAAGCAAGATTTTGAAAAACTAGATTTTGAAAACAATATTATGTAAATAAGATTTAAAAAACATCACAATAACACATTACACATATTTTTAAACAAAAACAGGAGTTTGAAAAACAAGATTTCGAAAAACTATATTTTAAAAAACAAGCAAATAACCTCAGCTCATTTTATAAACATATTTTTGACAAAAACAATAGTTTCAATTAATTTTGAAAATCAAGATTTGGAAAAGCTAGTTTTTTTCCCAAACCACATATTTTTTTCAAAAACAAGAGTTTTAAAAACAGGATTTTGAAAAATAAGATTTTGAAAAATAAGATTTTGAAAAACTAAATTTTGATAAGCAATATTTAGAAAACCAGATTTTTTTTTGATTTTTTTAAAATCAAGTATGAGAAATTTGTTATATTTAGGAACGGTGGTCTTTCTACTTAAAAAAAGTTGTACTTGTTAAAAAAAAAATAGACCAATAATTAATTATATTTTACGAAAAAACAAGCAAGAACCTATTTTATTATTTTAAACTTAACTAATCTGGACTAAACTTAACTGAGCCCTTATAAAAGAGGCACCAACCCTAAAAATCGAATGACTGTGTTACCTTTATATTTTTTGTTCATGGCGAATTTGGTTTTCGGAGAATTTAGTGTTTTGGGACATTTTCATGGGACCGTTATACAAGCATACTTGGGGCGTCACAATGGGAGCATGGAAAACGGATGTGGTCCATTTTGATACTTCGGCCGGAGGGATTGATTCAACTCAAACTTGGCACATAGACTGGTTCGCAAGGGAATTACAATTTTTAAAAAATAATAATAATAAATGAAAAATTAAATTTTTGAAGATTTTGTTTTAAAAAAATATTTTTTTACCTCACTTATTGTTTGAAAAAAAGCGCATTGGTGCAATGTTGTTTTATCCATAGGCCTTATGTCCGTGGGCTTTATGTCAATCCAACACTTCAGCCAAGCTTACTTTTCATGCTTACAATTTAAAATTACAATTCATCGTATTTATTTAAAAAAAAAACAAATGAATTCGTAGATTAAATATAGTTTGCGTATTACGATTATCTGTTTTCAACCGCGGAAAAATAATAACTGGGATTTTTTTTAACGGAATTTTAATAAATTGGAAAAATATGTCTATACTTTCTCGGTCCAGAAAAGCAATAATTTTTGCTTGAGTGCAATTTCCCTCAATCAAATTAATTCACCGAAAACTAGAATTTAAAAATCGAATTCCTGGAAATCTTGCAATGTTCTAGGATGTTAATTTTTCAATGTAAAAGTAAAACCAAAAAAAAATTACCTACATTTCTGATTAGATTATTATAGATTGTATAAAAAACATGGGTTTATTTATAAAGTTATGTATAAAATTCAAAATAATTTTCCTGAAAAAGTCTTGAAAAAAACTATCTCAGAGCTAATAAATATTTATAAAGTTCGGTTGAAAATTCCAAATTTCTTTCCTGGAAAATACTATAAAAAAAATCAGTTCCACAGCAAATGTAATTCTATATTATTTAATGGTTTCAAAGGGGGAAACCAATTTTCTAAAATATATAAAGCAGTTTTTTCAGATACACTGATGTATTCTAAAAAAAAACAGCTATTTACTTTTATAACAATGACATTTATTTGATGACATATTAGACTACAAATTAATTGTTATGATATTTTCTATTTGCTTCTCTTTCGATTTCGTTAAAATGCTTAATCTCCTCTAAGCTTTAAAGTCGTCCAAAAGTTCTCTGTTAGTCTCTCAATATTTTCTTTTGTTTTAATGTAATTTATTTATTTTCTCTTTAACGTATCTTTTTATCCAATCACTTATTAAATTGACTCCTGCAACGGGATTGGATAAATATACATGTATGAAATACACAAATGACAAGTAGACAACATTTAATTTGCCTTGTGTATTTAGTATTAGTTTACATTTTTTAATCCGGTTTTGGTGTGCTTTTTAATAATAAATAACAAATAGAAATTATTACTTTGTGTGTATGTGAGTGTGGAATGGAGATTAGCCTCTATAAATATTATACTAATGTACGTTTATTTCTTAGTTTGTGTTAATTTACATAAATATGTTATGCTGTGTTTAAAAAGTTTTGTATTTCATTAATAAATGTAATAATAAATGTCTTCTATGAATATTACTAAACAATTGGCTTTATAGTTAATGCGTTTTTTTTGGAGATTTATTCTGATTATACAATTACTATATGGATTATTTAAAAATTATAAATTAAATAAATTTATTTTTTCTAAAACCACGTCAGACGCACAAACATCATTATAATATTCGAAATTGTTTATAAAATTCGCTTAAATCTAGAGTTCATAATTAATTGTGTTTATAGTCGAAATGTATGGTAGTTTTATTATTATTATCTGTCGATAATCTGTGGGTGTTTTTCATTAATTCTAAATGAAATTAACTGGCACGGACATTTATATAAATTTATAAATTGTGAAGCCACACAGTGGGTTGTTTCTTGTGGTTTTTGGCACGTTTAATGTGGCGCACGCACATTGCGCTTCCCCACACAATAAAAATATCACTTTATACGGTTATTGGTTATGCAGAGCTTGGGAGAATGAGGCTGTTTGTGTGATGATGTTTTTGTTGTTGTGGTTAGAAAATCAATGACGCTTCTCGACTTGACATTTTTGTTTTTAATATAAATAGAATATTATGTAGGTTGGTTTGGAGATGTTTTGTGTCAAAGAGGACGGGTCCATCTAAAATAAATGTAGGTACATGTGAATTTTTTGATGTGAGTGTGCTTGTAATAATTTTTGGTCCTCTTTTGCAGTCAACTAATCTGTACCAAAAACGTTGTCGTTGTCGATTGTAACAAAATGACTTGAGTACATTTGAAAAAAAGGATTTTATTATATTATAAGTGGTCTCGTTTTCTGTAAACCCAGCTCATCCTTATTTTAGTCAGAATAAAAAGTTCTAAGCCATAGATCGCGTCTAAAGCTTTTCGCATTACGTCGTTTAGATCTACCTGGTGTCCAATGGGTCGTGATGACCTAAAAGACGCATCATGTATTTGTATCAAAGGTTTATGTAATACTGACTTTATCAAGTGAAGATGCCATATTTTTTCACATTTCTTTAACTGTGTCTTACACATTATTATAATAATTTAATTTAAATAACAGCGATCACATCGTATAAATAAGATTTGAATGCACATCATTTTATCTATATAAATTTGGCCAATTTTCCGGTTGGTACCTGTATACATATACATTTAATAATAATAATAATAATAATAATAATAATAATAATAATAACAATAATAATAATAATAAAAATAATAATAATAATAATAATAATTTAAGTACGTTTTAAAACACTCATATTTTGTTCACATTTATTTATGTATAGTCGTATTAATTGTGGTGGTAATTACTTAATAAATATAATATTCAATTTGTCCAATATCGGTAGGTTTGTTAAAAATTCTTACGAGTATATTATGTGTGTATGTATGTGTGTGTATATAAATTATTTTGAAAACATTATAATCTATACTGAAAACGGCTGCAGGCGGCCTAGCGACTAACTGTCACCATTCGGAGGTCCATCGATGACAACATCTGGCGGTGGAGGTGGTGGCAATGAATCCAGATTATTGTTCTCTAGCAGGGTGATGTCGTTCAGGCATTTTATTTCATCGGAACTGGGCGGAGCGGGTAGATTAATGAGACTGTCAAAGCCATTCTCGCCAGTGCAACCGTTGGTCTCGATATCACATTTTAGCGGAATGACTGTTTCTTTGGGGGCAACCATAACCGGAACAGGTGGCAGTTCCACTGATGCTTCATCATCACCGGATGCTGAGACTCCGTTGCCGAGTTGGTGTTGTTCCTCGAGCAGAGTCTCCTCTTTCGGAACTACCGCAACCTTGTCCGAACGAAGGCGACCCGGTCGACCGTCTTCGGGATACGAACTGGCCGGATCGATTGAGTCCTGTTTGTAAATGGCTGCGGTGATGATTGGCTTCGAACTGGATGGGATTATATTTAGAATCGGCTGTGTTTCGGTGGAATTGTGATGTGGTGAAGACGTCTGATAGCCTTTAGCTTCTACGGTGTAATCGGGTTGACTGCCATAGCAGTAACCTTGATTAGAACCAGCCGATGAAGAGATACTGAGATCTGACTGAGACAGTCCGGTGTGAATGCTGCTGCCGATGGGTCGCATCAACGATGACTCTTCACCGAGGCCAGCGGCGCCGTTTAGACATGGTGATGACATGGACACAGCACCGTCTTCATCGATCGTTAACAGTGACTCATCCTCGACGACACCGTTCGGTGGACGATGCACCTGGAATTCCTCGTTGTTCAGCAGCGTTGCGTCGTCACGTGTCGAGATGCCGTTCACCATTTTAGCCGTACCATTATGTGCCTCAGCCGGTCGCACAGTATTCTGTTTGTCTTTGACAACATGGCCATTGCACAAACTAGAACTGTCCGCACCTCGAGCCACCTCTACCACGAAAATGCCATCCTTCTCGGATGGTGAGTAGTGCATTTTAGTCTCGCGTGCATCCCGAGCCATATCCTGCAAAAAAAATGATTTTCTTATATATTTTATGTTAAAGAATTCAAGCCACATTGGTTGTATTTTAAAGTAATAACCAAAAACTGGGTAATGTACATTTTGTGCAACAACCCAAAACCCAAGTGCGCCATTGCGACGACAAAACTCTGTATGTGAAAAAGAAAATGTGTTGCGCAAAAAGTTTTCGAAAGAAATGTCGTTGTTCGAATTTTTAAAAGCTTTTTTCCTGTATTTATGTAGACATATTATATTGTATGAGTGTAGGAAAGGAGTACACACAGTAGCCTGGCGATACTTGTGGCCTTGTGGGCGGCTAAAGGACACATAGTATATATACACACGCAACCATGTAATAAAGTTTTTCGCATGTGTGCGGTGCGAATATATTGCTTACATTCATTCTGAGGCGAGGTAACGAAAAACGGAGTTTACATCGGAAAATTACAAAGTTTTCCAGACAAAGTTATGCTCTGGAATTTGAGCGGTAACTTTGCATTTGGGATAGTTTTTTTAATTTAAATAAACTGTATTTTTATATAAATATAGTGCTTTTATTGAAATAATTTGGAATTGTTAAAGGATATAGGAAATAAACTCAGAGTGGCACTTAATTTATAGAGTGTTTGAAGGCGATTTATAGTTTATTAAAAATTGGTGTGCCAAAAGAAATCATCCGATGTGGTTTGGCTCTAATTTTTTTTTCTAAATGAAAAACTTCGATTTTGTTTTGAACCTATAGAATTTTATTGGTCAAGTCGAGAAGATGATATCGGCCGTCACAATGGATTGCCATATAGGCTCGTTTTATGGCATTTTTCATCATAATGAGCGATGAGACTCATTTCTACCTCAGCGGGTACGTGAACAAGCAAAACTATCGCTTCTGGGGCCACGAGTGATGCACGAGGAGCCATTACATCCACTCAAAGAGGCTGCTTGGTGCGCTCTTCACGCTGGAGGAGTCATCGGGCCATTTTTTTCGAGAACGCCGCTGGTCAAACGACAACAGTGCGGAGGGTGCACGCTATTGGGCCATGTTAACCGAGTTTTTCTGTCGCAATTGGACGAATTAGGACTGGAGGACATGTGGTTCCAACAGGATGGAGCACTACGCGAGCCACAACCGATATTCTGAAGGCGGCGTTCCCGGATCGCCTCATCTCTCGTTTTGGCGATTTGCACTCGCCCGCAAGATCGCCCGATTTAACCGTTCCAGACTTTTTTTGTGAAGTTTTTTGAAATCCAATGTTTACGTGAACAATCCCGAGACCCTGAAAGCCCTCAAGGACAACATTCGACACAACTGCGAGAATCTGTCGAGCCCATATGGCAATCAATTGTGACGCGCCCATTTGGCCGATCAACATCTTCTCGACATGACCAATTAAATTCTAAAGGTTCAAATAAACATCATCAAAAAACAGAATCCCAGTTTTTCATTTAGAAAAAACAATGAGAGCCAAACTACATCAAATCAAATGACTTCTTTTGGCCCACCTTGTATATAGGCCTCAGACTTTCTTTTAGGCGAAATCGCCTTAAAGGATGTTGTTTTTTTGATTTTAGCGCGGAGCTCCCAAAATATAGTATATTTAGTGACTAAAAAACGATGGCACAGTTTAGGGACGTTTTTTCCGTCTCTTATATTAAAGAGAATGAGCCAATTAAGTATGAATAAGGTTCCAGTTCCGGATCCATTCCATTCCATTTTAGGGGTAGGGTTAAAGTTTGTATAAAATTTTTTGGTTTAAATGAAAAAAACATCAACATTATTCGAATGAATGATTTAAATTAAATAAAAATGTTTTTTATGAAAAAAATATCTTGTTTAGCAGTAAAAACTAGGCAAAGCGCGTGGCAGCAAGCTAAAATATATATAATTTACCAGAGAATGGAAAAACGATGAACAAACGACAGTTAACCTTAAATATATATAATTATTTAATATATTACCTTAAAAATAAAAATAAATAAAATTGCATAAATTTGTAATTTTATTTATTCCATCTAATTCGGTTTAAAAAAACAGCTTTATACAAACTTGAGCCCATCTACACTCAAAAAGAGGGGGGGATCCATGCGATCAGAAACCTGATACGAACTGAGGGGCTTATTTCTCTGAACCTAAACTGTACATTTGCCGGAACGATTTAAATCTTAAACACCATCCTTTTCTTAAGGGAACTATTTGCCGAGAAAAGATTATTTCCTATACGATCCTTTTTTATTTGTACTGCCCTAACAGAATTTGGGAAGAGTGCCCGAAATATTTTAATTGTTCTTATTAATCTAGTTTTTCCATTCACATTCTCATTTTTTTTGCGAATATTTGAAATATTGAAATATTTCTATTTAATTCCCAAAAAAATTGTCAAAAAATGTATTATGTCTAAAAATATTTCACCGTTGAACATTTTTTGAAAACACGTTTTGTCGAATGGTATTCTTCTTAAATTCTTTAAAATCAAACACGATACTTATAAATATACAAAATAACAATATAAACAAAACCTAGAACTATAAAAATGAAATATTTTTCGATAGAATGTTTTTCGACAAAATCTTGTGCTATACCCTCTATTTAGTATTTTTACGTTTTTTCTAAAAAAAAAAAACAAATTGAATTAAAAATATGTTTTCTCTTTTATATAATATTAAATATGTTATTGCTCCATGAACTGGCCTCTCACCTCGCATGCATTATCTATATCTGATTTCTGTGAGAGAATGGTATAGTCTATGAATCATTGAAGCTACACACACACACACACACACTCACATTACGCTCCTCGGTCTCCACAATCAAATGGTTATTCTTCAGCGTCATCGTTATCACCGATCCGTTGGCGCCCGTATGATTGGATTTATTGCTGAGTGGTCCCTCGAACGTTGATAGCATCTCCGAGCTAGATTCCAGGCCATCGTTACCGCCCCGGTTGATTTGGTATCCGGCCTCGACCGATTTCAACTGAAAATACAAACACAAAAACTGAATTCGATTTTCCAATGGTATATTTTCTATATAGTACTTAGTTTATCTATATGATATGCGTGTAATTGTAATTGGGTTTTCCGCTGTAATTATATGTGTACACATCCGAGTGTATATGTGTGAGTGTGTGTGTGTGTGTGAATGTGCTCCATCCGATAACAGTGTGTATTATAGCGATATGATATTCGTGCAGGGAACATGGTTTAACTGAGTTCCAAATACGCGAACGCAAAAGATAGGAAATATGCGGGGTCTGTGAAACTAACCAGGCGACCAGCCAATAAATGTGCTTTTGTATATGTTTATGGGTGCATGTGTGTGTGCAATATCGCAATTAAACAATTGCAACCCAGTTAAATGTAGTATGCAAATTTTTCGACCGTAAATAACATAATATTTTGCATATATATATTCCAAAATGTTTTTTGCAATTTTTATGACTACGGAAAAGTGCTCCTTTCACTGGTGCGTATGTATACATAAATTTGAGTAAAAATATTCTATTTTCATTTTTAATAAAATAAACATATGAAAAATAATACTATATTTGAAATGCCCATTTTATGATGAATGAACTTCGTCACCCGTATATATACATACATCTTATATATGCATTCCCCGTTTTATACGATCAAAGACACCTTTTTCTACTCACGAGTTATGTCCTCTCATAAAGTACTTTATAGACGTTTATGCGCGCACTCACACGCGCACCCGGCATAACAGCCAAAGTACTCACACGCACACAAGCACATGAAACTTTTCAACTTCCTGCTGGAAATAAGGCAAAGGTCCCTGAGAATTTAATATAGAGTATACGATTGAGTGGCCCATTCACCCGGACACGCTCAGTATATAGTATAGACATTGTAATCAATTTTGTCTCCGGGTGTATGTGCTGCTGACGTTTGAAGAGTATATATGCTATACCCTTTCGCTTGGCCAGACCCTCCGTAAAGACGAACGGCACACACATGACCAGTTGCTTTTAGATTGGATTAGTTTTCACAAAGTTACAAGCTCACACAAGTTTGAATGTCATATATTAAATACAAAACACTTGTACCAGGGATGCGTCTACAGACATTTCCAGGGTTTTCAGAAGCTTATTAATGTACAGACAATGTTTTCGATCTTCTTGTATTTTTTATACAGCATTTATTAATATCTTGCGAGAGCCGGAAGGCTTTCTGGCAGACATCCGGTGCGCACAATCCTGTGCAAACAGTAATATCGAGCCCGCCTGTGTAATTATTAGCTTTGAGTAAAAAAGTTTTTCACCAAAGCCAATCTACATACATAAGGTTTAAGCGCATATGAAATGGATTTAAATTCTGTTGGTAAAATGTATATAGTACTCTATGTATTACGTATTGACTTCCTTGCTACACATTTAGCCGACTTTAAGCAGTCGATTTGTGTCTGTAGCTTACAAACATTTGCGGAGCTTGAAAGCTCTTCGTCGAAACGAATATATATATATGTATATATTATACATATTCATATGAATTGTATATAGGTCGAGGCGCATGGGGACCATAAATATTGACGGCGTCCGACGCGTCCCAAGTTTTGGGCACACATTTGTGTGCATAAACGGATAAATGGAGAGTATATTATGAGCTTGCTTGGCCAGCATATCAGATTGAGCTTTGGCAGAACATACACATTTTCGATATACGAGCGTTGTGTCTGCTCCTTCTTCGGTATATCTATATGGTTTATGTACTTGGAGTAAATAGCGGTATATCAGGGTCGTAATGAGAAAGGACAAAGCCATAAAAAACAAGCAATGATTTGCAGTTGTGCAAAAGCTGCGTGGACGGTCGATTGATTGTGCTAACTGACTTTCACTAAGAAATACATGACGGCAGAAACTAAGAATACGTCTTTTTTACATATGGTTTATATATATATGTATATATATATATATATGTCTCGGTGTCTCTCGATTGGCCGAATAACGATGGATGAATCTCGATTGGCTGAATTTCGATTGGCCGAATTGTTTTTTGATGGTTTTACCTTTAAATTTGGCCAATTTTGGTTCGGCCAAACGTATCATTTGGCCAATCGTGTTTCGGCCAATCGTAGTACATTCTATATGTTTGTAGCTATATATTTTTTTAGTATGAGAATAAAAAACAAAACTTCTACATAATTAATGCAATATATAATCATTTTACATAAACATTTGAGGTACAACGGGAATTTATTTTTAAAAGCTTTTAGGCTAAATTTTAGGGATAAGAATGTTAAATAGGTTATTTGGCCTGAGACCATAGATATAAATCCGAACATTGTCACTTATAAATGGTTTTCTTGAGAAAAATATATTTAATGGAAATGCAATGCAGACGTGCAGCTAAAAAATGTTTTTTAATATCGAAACTATTTGTTTTGGAATAATTCCGCTTTACTGGTTATCCCATCCAAAAATGCATTTAAAAAACTAAAATTAATAAAACCATGTCCCTTCAATGTTTCATGCACAATTTAAGTATTTTAAATTAAAAAAATATCTCGTTGCACTCAATTATTAAACAAAAAACGAAACTTTAATGCCATTCAAAAATATGCATACCCACATGAATTTAAATATTTCAATTTTTTGCCGTGGTTTTTTTAATATTTGGTTTACAATCACACGGAACTTTTTATGCGCGTTATGGATCCGAAACGGAGAGGAAAAAAAACGTTTACGTTTGATGTTGCCATTTACGCAATAAAGCATCAGTACACATTGTATGTATTTATGCTTAAAATGCGACTGCATAACATACGTTGCAAAAAAAAATGCAATCATGCGAGTGTGTATAGAACATATTTGTATGATCATGTTTGGATTTAATAAATATTTGATTAATGCGCCGCGGTGCGCAATTATTTGACGCATTAAGCTCGACGATACAGTTTCTGTGAAAACAGACGAAACGCGCGATACGCCATTGTACGCATTCTGTACGTAATATTCTACATACAATTGTACATTAGGGGTGATCGAGTTTTCCAATAAAATTCCAGAGAATTTTCCGCCAGAGAATATAACTCATTCCAGAGAACAACATTCTTTGAAATTGATATTAATTTCAATTATTTATCTTTCAATGCTATTGTCTGTATATAAATCAACAAAATTGTAGAGTTTTCACCATCCCTAGAGCATAAACAATATAAACACAAGCTATATCGTTTATCCAAGTGGTATGGAGTGCAGCATCACAAGAGGGTCAACATATTATACAGACTCAGCAGAGTGATGCTGTTCAAACAGCTGCGGACAAAATACTGAGTAAATATTGGCAAATATTGTGCAACGAATAATTACAGACAGTGTATTATGAGAATCCACTCGGATGAAATTAAATTTCAGTTGAACAGAGTGAATTTGATTCTATGCAAAATTATTATATTGTCTGTATTGATTTTGGGCTTTAGCATGGTCAACGTTAAAATGTTCTCGATGTTAGTTTAGTTATGTATTTTTCGCCTGTTCAAACTACTAGTTGTACTGTTGTTTTGCTCCACCGATTTAGTGTTTTGCTTTGTTTTATTTGGCCCCTATTTGGATCAAGACTGTTTTCAAAAATCTTCCGAGATGCTGCTGTACATATTGCATACATTCCCGTATTTCTTTTAAGATTGGTTTGATTATATTATTAAATTGGCTAATATCAATTTGCCGGTGTTCAACAACTCAGACGTCACAATCTCGTTTACGTTCTGGTATGAAACGACGGAAAACTGAACCAAATGATCATACGTCACTTGCTTCAGAAACTAGGGCTTCCATAAACATATCGACAGGTAATGCAGATCCAAAGCTTATGTCGACAATCGATAGCGGGGACTCAAACCCAAGGCGCAAAAGAGATGATGACGATGTGTTTAATCCGTATGAGAATGGAAATATTTTTGAATCCAAAATTAATGAAATATTAATGAAGTTTGATTCAAATAATGAAATGATGTTCAGACAATTTAAGACCTTA
>JAAAKO020021591.1:0-14936 GCA_010015015.2 Bolitophila cinerea | reverse complement strand
GGCAAAAAGCAGGATTGTGCGCCCCCCCCCCCCCCGTAGTGTAACGGGCAAGCCGAACGTTGGTGGATACGTTTAGGCGCCCGTTAACAAAACCTTCAGGGGGGGGGGGGTCACACTATATGTTCAGCATGTGTTGACAACCTATCTCCTATCTCGTATTCCCATCTGAATCGCAGTCAGACCCTACGGATTCTATCGAAGTAGGTAGACAGTTTGAATGAGACGACCTTGTCCATATGTTAAAGACTTTAGATCTTTCAAAGAGTCTTGGACTCCTGCGAATTTAATTGAACGACGGCAACAGGGCAAGGTAACCAGATGAGACCGAGTTAGATAGATAAGTGTCGTACTATTACATTGCTTTTAATGATTCAACGCCAGCTGTGGTCGATCATCAATCATCCAGAGATCTTGAAAAAAATTCTCAAAAAGGAATGTACCCCGTTTGGCCGAATGCCGTTTGACCGAATGCCGGTTGGCCGAATAAGCCCTTTAGCCGAATAAGCTGTTTGGCCGAATAGTCATTTAGCCGAATGAGCCGTTTAGCCAAATAGTCTTTTAGCTGAATGGCTTTTTAGCCGAATGGACATTTAGACGAATGAGCCGTCTAGCCAAATGACCGCATAGCCAAATGGTCGTTTAGCCGAATAGTTTTTTAGCCGAATGGCCGTTTATTAGCCGATTTGATTTATTTCTGTACATAACGGCGCAGTGTTACAATTTCTAGCGAAACAATTTTTTAACCAAACTTTAGAAATGACAAAATTTCAACAATTAAGAAAAAACCCTGTTCATTAAATAGTTTTCGGTTGGGGTGACCTTATTTCCAAAATTTAAAAAGCCCATATCATCTAAACTAAGCGAGATAGCATATATACCGTTATATATTTTTGTTGTAATTTTTTGGTCCTCTATCCAAAAAGCAAGTCAAATCGCGGCGCCTCAGATACCGTAATTGCCCCGAACTTTTTACTAGTAAAAAATTCGCACTGAAGTTTTTAAATATTATAAATATATGTGCCACTAATAATTATTAAATAATAATTTGTAATTGTCCTAAAGATTAAATATAAAACTAGATATATTTAAAAATCCATATTTATGTGTTTATAACCTTTTTTCTATCTCTTTCAGACATTTGTTACGAGTCATCAGCATACATTCAACATAAAAGTAAGTTTTTTTATAATTCATTATTAAATACAAATCATGAAACAAACGAAAGCATCCATCAGTCAAATATTAAATGTAGATATATATCTACTTGTGTAATTTATATATAGAGCCTGAATGGAACAGTAAAATAGTGAATATTACCTCATTTAATAACAGATAAGACTGAAATTTCTTCTATAAAACCTAACCTCACATTTTTTTTGTGAAAAACTATGATTATGTAGATTGGCTTTTATTGTTTTGTGTTTATTTGCAAAACCTAAAAAGGCTTACTTGTTTGAATTGAATTGTTTTATTATATTTAATATGTTTTAATAAATATTTATGAAATTTATAGTTATATAGTATATATTATATTACTTATAATAATGCTTTTTGTTATTTACATATGTAAAATGAGAATTTAAATTGACTTTATAACACCAAACCGTGAAGGCTAAATATTTTTCATCGTTTAGATTATTATTTTTTCAGTAGTTACCATTTATAAAGTTTTTATGTTTAGTGACTTATTTTTTTTTATTTTGTGAAGTAGTGATTTTTTTTTTTGAACAGTGAAATAGTGAAGTTATATTTCGAGAATCGTACGGTAAGTACATTCCATTATGTTTAAACATTTTATCTGATTTTTGGATTTATTTTATATTTGGGACGAAGATACGAACGAAGTTAAGAACCTTTTTGACTGGAAAGTATTTTTTCAATTCAACTATCGATTAATGTTTTTATTTCTATAAATATTTATTTTTTTAAAATATTTATAGAATTTTAGAAATAATACATTTTTATATTTTTCACTTTCTACAGCAATTTGAATTAATTCTCAGTTTATCCGAAATATATTTTTTAATTATTAAATTTTAAATTTTACAATCAAGATAAAAATATTACTTGCAATATAAAATATTGCATTATATTGAAACATAAATAATTAGATTCTTTACTATATAGCTGTTATGTATTTATATACAATGATTTTTCGGGCTCATGGTGCTAAGGAGTTTTGTGACTTTCGTACAGTTGCTCTCCTTGTCATAGTAACGAACAACAACATTTATTAAATGTATTGAACTTTCTTCAAACCCGGAATTTTAAGTGAATTATTTACTTATTCAGTTACTTAAACAGTGAGCAGTTATTTAAATATACAATGAAATTGTGAAGTTATCAAAATATCAAAAATTATACGGTAAGTTCATTTTATTATATTTTATCTTGAAATCATTTTCTAAAAATTCAAGATGAATCTGTTATTTTTTTATTTTAAATAAATCTTTATATTTTACATATTTTTAATTTCATAATTCATTATAAAAAGTATGGAAGTTGTTCTTTCTCTGGAGTACTGCAATAAATTATTCTTTTTAGCATATAAAATGACATCATAATTTAAAAAACATTTCTGACGCAATTTTTTTGCATGCTGATTCCTCGCGTATCTGCAAGTTGATTATCCCGGGCTCATGGCGCTAAGGAGTTTTGCAACTTTCGTACAGTTGCTCTCCTTGTCATAGTAACGAACAAAAAAAAACTTTTTATATTTTAAATATTCCAAAATATATCGAATTTGTTGCAAAAATGTATCATGTTCTAGTATTTTTTTATTATCCTCTCCTATAATTTAAATACAACTTCTATAAATAAATTACAATCGTCAATAAAAATAAAATAAATCTGCCATCTAAGAAAAAAAAACACTTGCGTACAAATAACTTTTTGCACTTTGCGTATATTTTTTTATAAAACAACCTTGTGCACAGCTTAATAACAAACAAATTTCGAAACAAAATAGCAAAGAACTAAGATGGCGGCATTTATAATTTCGACCGCCATTCTAATGGCATAAAATAAATCGCTTCCCAAATTGTATTTATGTTATTAGAAGTACATTTTTTTATTTTTCAAGAAACTTTTTCTTTGTGGTCAATTTTTAATTATTTGTTGTACACAATTGAATTTTATGCTAAAAGCTATAAATTGGATGCCTTTTTTAATGAAATTCGTTTTAAAAGGCATAAATACAAAAAATTCAAAATATATTTTTTTCCTTCGGGTTTTGTATTTTCCTAGAACTTTATTATTTTTTGTTGATGAATGAAGACATTTCATTGAATCTTACCTTAACGAACTTTTTTGTTGTGTCATGTTTTAAATTATACCAATTACCTTTTTTGCTCATGCTTTTATCAATTTGTATATTTCAAGATGAACCATCCTCTTCTTGGCCAAAGCCAAAAATACTTACATACAATCGCCAAACGCCGAAACCCAAAAACCAAGAGACATACTTCTTTTTTTAGAATTTAATTTATTGGTTAAAATTTGCATTTGTGTCCATAATGAGTTAAAATTATAATTCATCACAGTTTTAAAATTATCTATCAATATAAAACTTGCGCGCAGGAGCTTTTCTTTATGTGTGCGTTGCCAAAACGGCAGCGCATCAAAAACGCACGTGCGATTTTTCATTGTTACATATTTGTGTAATCTTTTAGTTACACATACATTTAACCTATATATATACACATATAGGCATTTATACTTATTGTCTACAAAAAAAAATATAAAAAGTGGTCTCTAAATATATATAAAAGCGAACAATTCAAAGAGACTCCATTGCGCTTTACATATAATAAGAATCGGCGCTCAAATATAGAATATATAAAAATAAAATTTATATAAACATAAAATCATAATAAGAAAAAAAATTAAGATATAATATACAAAGTCTTTTTCAAAGAAAAACGTAAAATATTTTTGTTTGTTTTACATTAATTATAAATATTTCAATAATAATACAGATATAGTTTTTGTTGTGGTTTGTTCACTAATTCTCTCGCAGTGATTTTTCTTGATTAAATTAACTGTTTTGTGTGTGGTGTGTGTATGTGTGAATGTGTGTGGGTGATTTTGAATTTAAATTGAGTTTTTTTGTTCAATGTGGCCCTTAAACCTAGTGGCAGCATCCAAAATTTATACATATATCCCGATCCACGGTGTGCGGGTGCGGTTTCTCCCTCTTCACTGTATCGCACTCTATTTCGCTCTTCTCCGCATGGGTTCTTTGTTGATAAATAATTATTGTACTTATCACATAAAAAAATCCTAGCTATATACTCTATTTGTCATTTTTTGTTTTGCAGTCATTTATCAAATACGCGCACACTTTCGTCGGTTTGCCTTTTTTTAAGTTGAGTTTTCCAGCTGTTTTCCGCGCCGGGATTCTCACTATAATTTCTGTTTCGGTTTGTTGGTGTTGATTTGTTGTTATTGTTGCTGTGTAGTTGATGTTTTGATAGTTGCTGTTGCAAATTCTGCACGCAGTGATCGGAGTTTAAATGAAAAATAATGGCATATCCATCAAATCGTTGGTACTGGCGGATTAAATTCGTCCACTGGAAAATTGGAGAATTTTTATGGTTAGTTTAAGTTTAGAGAATGTTTTTCGGTTTGTTTGATGATTGTTAAGCTGAAAATACGGTTAGGTTCAGGAGAATTGATCATTAAGTGTTGGTGAAAATACATAAAAATCCATAAGTTTCTGGTTAATCGAGAATCGAGTTCTGTGTAAAGTGTAAATTATTTGTAGTGTAGTCGTAGAGTAAAGTAGATAGTAGAGTAGAGTAGTCGCAGAGAGAGAGATAGATTGTTTTTGATGTGGTTTTTGTTGATAAAACTCCAATCAATGTTTCTATGTAAAACACCACTGAAGGACTTGAATAGAAAAAGCGTAGAAGAAAGGACACACAGACTCCGAGAGACACTAAAAGTGCAAACCAAACAGAATTTAAAAAAAGCTTACTGTTTGGCTGCGATTGCTTATTCTCTCATAGAAAATCAAAAAGATATAAGATTGGTTTACCATAAAATACAAATTTTTAAAGTAGAGCGATGGCGTAGGCATTTCGACGATGATGACGATGCATAAGAGTCGGAAAGGATCTGGGAGCTTATGCAGATGATATAGATAATGTATTAAGTACTCGAGCACATATAGAAGAGAACGCCCCCTAATTCTCCAAAAGTAAAAGAGATTAAGAGAGCGAGACAGACAGAGAGAGACAGAATAACAGCTTTGTTGATTTTGAAATGATTCCGAGATATGATTTGGGGATAGGTGGCGCTGTGGCGGTGCTTACCGTTAAATTGTTTTAAATAATTTATCTAGTCTAGAAGCGTGTGTACACTATGCTCACACTCTCTTATTAAAGTATATAAATTAAAATGGCATTGCCGGAAGCTGCGGCACGTGCACACCATACGCGCTATTCGTCCGTCGCTGATGCATTCAGTGGCGATGTATTGCTGTTGGCCCCAAACAAATTGTACGAGTACTTGGGATTCGTGGTGGACGTTTTAAAGTACTGTGCGAAATTCTCGAAATTGTACGGACTCTTTGTGGTGGAGGCGAGTCGCTTCAGGTAAACATCGAAAACGGGATTTCGCGTGGATAACGGTTTCGGGGTGACCGACCATTTGTTGCTGGCAGTGGTACTGTACACCACAGCCGCAGGATACTTGGTTGTGGTGGTGGCCGAAGCCGTTGAGAAATAGTGTCCGTACACATACGGACTCTTGGTCGTCGACTGTGTGGGAAACGTGTAGAACGGAAATTTCGTTGTGGTTCTGGGCTTCTGATAGATCGAGCCGAACGTGTACGGTTGCTGAGTGGTTGTGCTAGTGGTGGTGGTTGTGAAACCAAAGAAATTACTGAAATCGTACGGTTTAGCGGTTGAAGACCGGTCGCTGAAGTAATTGTAGGGACTTTCGGTGCTCGACGTGAAACTATTGAAAAAGGCATTGTTGAAGTAGTTTTTAGTGGTTGGTTTTGCAGTGGTTGTGGTTGGTTTTGGTGTAGTAGTAGTTGTTGTTGTTGTTGTGGTGGTAGTGGTTTTTGTTGTTGCTTCTGGTTCATCGTTATATACATACTCTTCCGTACTGTGGGAAATAAACAAAAAAGAAAATGATGTCTCTGTGTTATGTATTGCTAAATCAATTCGAATACAAGGTTTTGAGGTGCACATTGTTTCGAAAACAATGATTAAAAACTAAAGAAGATTTCTTGATCTTACTTGATTTGTGGATTGAAGGCATTCGGACTGGCATAGCTGGGAGTGTGTTGAGAATAATCTGGAATTATGTTTTCGTTTTCTGCCACGCATCTTCCGTCCAAACAGTGCTAAATAGTATGATTTGAAGATAAATTGAGGTTGAGGGTATATTTAAAAATAGGATACTTACCGATCCGTCTCCACAGGTGGATCCTTCAGCTGCTGGTCTGTATGCCACACAGTATCCACTGGCCGCATCGAAGCAGAACAGTTGGGCACAAACTCGTTCGTCCTTGAAGCACGCCGACGTTCCACGGTCTCGACGACACTGTGCGTCTAGCGAGAGTAGTGTTCCGGGTAGTGCTCGTCCTAAAGCCTCATCTTCGTGCGGGGCATTGTGCAAGCAGCTTGCGGTGTCACCACTGTACGAAAGCGCAAAATTAAAAATCTTAGAAACGGGTTTCTTGACAAAAATAGTGGAGAGTATCTTACTTCAAAAAATGATGGAAGCTCTGAACCGTGCATGGGGACCAACGGAATCCACGTTCGGTGTGACGCAAATCAGACATAATGAAACCGTCTTCCCAGCGACACTTCTCGGCACCGGGTCCTCCCAGGTAGCTCGGTGGTGGAGATCCATCGTGCACGGCTCCCAATCTAAAAGTAATCATCAGAAATTGTATTATATTGATTGATTTATAGAAAATCATATAACACTTACAAGTGACCCACTTCGTGAGCAGCAACAATGATTCCACTGAAGCCACCGGTGTCCTCAATGATGGCCACACTGTTGACCTTCTCCAGACGTTTGTTCACGACACATGCTCCACCAACATAGGCGAATCCTAAAATTGCATAAATCTTAACAACCATTCTCGTGGAAGACAATTTCTGGACTATTCTCGCTCTCTCTCTGTCTGTTCGGTTGGTTTTTATGTACTAAATATTTTAAGATAATTTTAAAATATGCTTCGAAGCTTTATTGTGAGATTTATTGTTATCATCAAAAATAAAACCATCCGAACAGAACAACACGCAAACACACACGCACGACATTTTTCAAGAAACATAAAGATAATAAAAGTAGAAAATAAAAGCCAACCACCAAAAAAGCTCACCGTACCGAACAAAAAAAGCTATAAAGTGTTATGATACCGCGCGCACACTGCTTATTACAGGCAGCAGTAGCACCCAGATACAGATTAGGAATATAAACACTCACCTGCACGCCATTTCCATCTCACACGCACACATACATACACCCGCGTCTGTATATATATATTTTATAATAAACATATACATATATATAATATAGATAGACAGTGTTGTTATGTGCACGCGGCAGAATGCTTGAAAAGGGAAAACGAAAACTGCAGATTACGGAAAGAGTATGTGTTTAGGAAAAATGTATTTTTTTATTGTAATTGTGAGGCACAAAGAGAGATACAGTCTGAGAGATAGAGAGTGAGAGCTATAGATAATAAGAGTATTTATGATTTTTGCATAAAATGCATGTTGTAAGATGTATGTATATAGGAAGAATTATGTATGCGAAATGAATGGCCATTGCGCATAAATTAATTACAAGGCACCGGCGCACTTTCGTGCGCGCGCGCGTCAGAATAGTAGATAGTGTTTTATTTAGGTACAGTAGCAGTCGGGCAAAGCGCATCCGCGCAAGCACATAATTTATATGAATATTTTCCTTATAACTTATGGAACATGGGTTTCGCTTTGCGCCCGACGCGACAACGCGTGGAATATGTAATCGTATTTTTAAAGTAATTTTTATGCATAATATTTATGTAGCTTGCGAGGAGCTCGGGCTGGGCAAAAAAAGTAATGCACGCGGAGTATATATAAATTGAAAAACATATATAACGTCGCGTAAGAGGTGGTTGGAGATTTGGACTAGTTTTGTGTCGGTGCACACGGCCGCTGAGGCGCATGCAACGCTCGCAAGTGCATGCTGCAGAAAGATGCGGTTATGCAAGAGTGCAGCATGCACTCGCATAATATTGTGCAGCCCAAGAATACTCGTACACATAAATAATATAGATTACACACCACACACACAAACTATATGTAATGCACATAAAATGTCTGAGTGTATATATACATATATTATTTTAAGTGCACGTATAAGACAAAGATAAAATGCAAATTGCGATAATTATGATCAAATGAAAATGTGTTGGCACGCGCGTGTTTTACAATCTATATATCAATAAACAACACGCTGGCCGTTATACGGCCGTTATAAGGAAAGGAAGACTGTTTATAATTGCATTTACTATATGCCTAGTTAAAAAGATTTGTATAATACAGGTATTTATGGATAAGGCGTTTTGAATGCGCACGCTGCTTGTTATCGCTAAAATGACTGCTTTATCATAACTGCAATACATTTATATTTAAACGAACCGATTGGGAAAAAAATGCTTGCGCGCCCGAGTGCTTATACTGATTAATAACAACTATTAGGTTATACAATATTTAATATCGCGTGCATTTTGAATGTGTGTGTGTGTGATTTAGTCTCAATTCTGATTAAATAAGATGTGAAAATGCGTGCTGCCATAAAATGTAGGTCGATGCAGCAGCAGCAGCATTCTCAGTTTCACTCTGTGCGGTGATGCAATGAGGCGAGCATAATTGTTGTGCATAGTTTATGGAGGGCGTTGTTGTTGGTGTATTTTTTATGCTAAATAAATACATTTAAATAAATTTTAAAATGCTGGCATAAGGATATGATATCTGTTTGGGGGTTATTAAATAAATATGAACATATTTTAGACGGGACAATAAGGCCAACACGCCTAAAATTAAAATATAATTTGGATGATTTTCTTTAGAGAGAGCCTTTTCAATTCTACGTTGAAATTATCCCATTCACGATACAAAGTAACAAAATATATTAATCATAATATTTTTAATATCACATTTTTAATTAAAATATTATTGAAATAACAGGAAGTGATTGCATGGTTTTTTATGGTGACATTATAAAAAAGTATGATTTGCAACTATTTTAATCTCACATTTGCAAAAAATCAAAAATAACCTAAATTCGAATATCTTATTTCCTTAAATTTCAGTTTAAAAAAGGCAAATAAGGTTTTGATATGCATGGTGAAATCACTGGCTAATATTTTATTGTTCTATTACGCTTTTACTTCAATAAAAGAATAATAGATTGTGTGATCGAATTGACCTTTCCCATTTAAAATTTAATATGATTTCAGAATCACACTTCTTGAATGATTTCGACTATGGAAAATGAACTAGTTAAGGATTGCAAATGGAGCGTACATGTATGCCTAATTTTTCCTTTTTAATGTTCAAACCGAATATTTTACCTTTCCAATATTTCAATTTAGCAAGTTTATCGACCACATTCGACAAATTGCAATTATGAGAGAATTAAATAAAATATTGTTTTATTTTTATTGAAATTCTGTTAAACATGTCCTTCAAACATTGTTTTGCTTAAGTAAAATGAGTAAGAATGTATGAAAAATTGGCTCATATAGAGAATACCGCTAACATGAACCACAAAAATATACGTTTCGAATTCATCTCTCATCTATTTTTCGTGGTACAAAGGATAGTTTACAGATTTTTTGAGCTACGAACATACGAAAAAAACTGTAATGTTCAATATTTTTTTATGGAACGAGCTTGAAATATAAAGGTTCTTACTGCATCAGGCTTTAGGCAAAACATTGTAAAATAATCAAACCAAGAAGGAATCATAAAACTATACATACTATAAAATTCTAAGCTCGCGATGGAGCAGCAGAATTGCATTTTTAATGAATGTATTACGTTGATTAGATCACATTCATCCTGTCAAGTCTTTTTTTCCCAAAAACCTTTTTTTTTGTATGTGGAAGGCTGAAATACACAGAAGTTTTCTAAGAGAATAAAATCATCCTTTTACTGGTTCAAAATTAATTTTATCGATTTTATTGTATTTTCTATTAGTTTGTTACTGATTTCAATTATTATTACCATATTCAAGACAAATATTTTAAAATGTGTTTAAAACTCACTGAATTTTACTAAGAACAATTTCAAAACAAATGAATACTGCTTTAATTTGATATCAATTAAAAAATGATTAAAACTTAAAATGGTAAATGCTAAAAAAATACCTAACAAAACAATAATGGTAAATTGAAATCCATAAAATCAATTAAATAAATCAAATTAAAACATATATAGGTTTTTTAATAAATAATAATCATAAAAATAATTTCATCAAACAAATATTTTAAACAGGTTATATCTCTTTTGGCACTAAACAAGATTTTACCCATAACGAATAGTTTTTACTGTGGATTTTCTTTCCTTGTACAGAAACGAAATGAAACTTGTATATTCAATAAAAAAATGTATCCAAACATGAACTTTAGTCTCTTTTTAAGTGAGGTGTCATAATGTACACGGCCATAACGTCCATGGACCTCTGTCCGCTTTTAAAAGACATAAGGACCCTGGACATTATGTCCGATTTTCGAAATACATGGATTTTTTTGATGGACATTATGTTTGTTTCAAACGGATAAAATATCCATGGGCTTATGTC
Source organism: Bolitophila cinerea (assembly GCA_010015015.2). NCBI lineage: Eukaryota > Metazoa > Arthropoda > Insecta > Diptera > Mycetophilidae > Bolitophila > Bolitophila cinerea. The sequence goes on along the minus strand of JAAAKO020021591.1, from coordinate 4,115 downwards.
CTTTTAAGTGACCAAAACCCCAATTGAAATCCGACATAATGTCCAAATGGACATTATGTCTATTTGAACCAGCAAAATGTCCAATTTTCCATTTGGACATTATTTCGGTTTTATGTGAACATAATTTCTATTTGCTAAACGAACATATGCTTATTTGAAACTGACATAATGGTCCGTGGACAATTTTGGCCATTTTGTCAATTTTTTATATATTTTTTATATGTAAATGAGACATTTTACCATAATTCCATTTTTCCAAATTATTTTGTCGGAAAATGCCTCATCAGGCAAAAACTAGCACAAAACAAGTCTTTTTTGTGAATTAATTGTCATTTTAGCCAAAAGATGGGAAAAATTGTAAAATTGACAATATGCTTCAATTGAAATTTATAAAGAATAGCATTGGATTTTTAATTATTTGGTAGACAAAATATATTTCTTTTAATGGATTTTTATTTAGCCAAATATGGTAAACTTTTTTGAGAATTGAGCGTATTGATAATAACGCTACTTACTAATGAAAAGAACATCCTCAATTTAAACGATATTCATTCTCAGGTGAGGATGTGGTTATATGCTGAACGCTTGAACTGATAGCATATTTCACACATATACATATATATCGTACACGCCATGCGACAATGCATCCGCACCCATCGAGGAAATGCAAATTTACAGATGCAATTAAAAATCAAAGCTCTGAAAGAAGTCAGCGGAAAGTGCATTAAAAATAAACATACATTCACGCAGAAGAAGGTCACACAAAACACGTCGAATATACGATTTACACATAATAGATTTGTACATACAGGAAAAAGTAAATAGAACGAAAAAGCAAACATTATGTAGACAATATAATAATTACAAAGAGAACTGAAAAGTGCATGCACACACAGACACACAGCTATCTATACGCAAATTACACGAAGACAATGATTGTGCACACGTATATAAGGCTAAGAAACCCAGGAACACCTTAAAAATGAATGAAAATAAAGTGCACTCCGCATGGATATGTATAATAGTATATCTATAAAAAGCATACACACAGAAACATGATATACATATATGAAAACATAATATACAAATAGAGACAAGAAAAAAGAACAAGTAGGTACATAATACAGTGAATTGTGTGAAAAACCATACAAGAGAGACAAAGAGTGAATTGCGTGCGCTTGCATATATTGAAATAAATATATATTTATATTACATTGAGAAAGACATTATTGCGGAATTTTATATTATTTATAGACTAAAATATAAATGTAAATTAGGGTGGCCGATATTTTGAAAATTATCGGGCCGCCCCCAATAATTTACTATAAACACATAAAAATAAACTGAGTTTTCTCTTTAGATTTTTTGATTCATATGTAATCCTTGACAACAATGTTACAGTTTTCTAAATAAAATACAAGATATTTTATTAACTTGTTTTTAGTATTTAATTGAAGGACGAATTATGAGACTAAGAATTTGCAAAATCTCTCTAAAAAAATTATAATGTGATAACCCATTTAAATTGAAGCAGCATTGTCGTATATTATATACTGCGATTTTTAAATTCTTTTGCCCGTCATTAGTGCTACAATTAATTACTAGCTATAAATACATTAAAATTCCTTGTATTTTATATAGAAAGTTGAGTTTTTAAAATGAAAATAAAATTCTGAAAAAAATACCTAAATTATGTTTTATATATTTAAAGTAAATTTAGAGAGAGGTGCGGTCCCGAAAAAAAATCATTAAATCCTCGTACAACGGCCACCCTAATGTATATATTGTATTTAGTAAATTGAGATATAGATGATTTGTATATAGTAAAATAGAGTTGTATAGTAGATGTACAGTAGAGTAATAGTGGTGAAGTTGTGTCTTGTAGATTGCAGTTGAAGTTGAAGTTGGTAGAGTGTTTAAATAGTAGTGAATAGTAGGCTTAAGTAGGTGTCTATACAGTAGATTGTTTTGGTTTGTTTTAACATATACACCCACAAACAAGGTTACAACACACACAAAACACCCACGCGCTTAGAGTCTTTGGCTACTGACACAAGAGAAGACATGTCTAGCTTCCGACTCTATATATGATGCGCGTGAGCTTGTGCTGAGAAGGGTGCGTGGTGATGGTGTCTCTCAATTACCTGCGGTACCACGATTGCATACGTCAGTCGGAAAATTTCTGCGGCACATATCAAGTCTGGAATGTCAAGTTAGAGATAAAAATCTTAGTAACGTTTTTGTAAGGCAAGGTCTCTATTTTTTGTGAGTGGCTGTTGTTGGTGTTGTTGTTGTGGTTTCGTGTCAACGTATATATTTACTCTTGCCCCATGCTTTCAGGGCTTTGGGGTGTAAAATAATTATTAAAAAACACATTTCCTGGGACGGTTTGACGATTCACGTAGATCTGCTGGCTAGTATTAGTAGGTTATTTGTAAATAAATAAGATAATTAAATTCCACTAAAATAATTAACCGAATGTTATGAGCGGGGCGCTTGCAAATCCAATCAATGTAAACATTTGTCAAAGGTAAATTAATTGGAGACGGAGAAGCGTCCAATCGTTTGAAGATTTATTGATTGGATTTCCAGAGCACGGATAACGTTTTTTTAAAAGTATAACTGTAAATATCTATAACAATACCACCATATTGGATATATTATATATATATAGTAAATGCTTGACAGGTGTTTCGTGCGGTTTTTCTGAATCTTTACCGATTCCGTGTCCACAAAACACCCCTCAATCACAAATAATAAAAATCATAAAGATTATACATATTTAAAGATTAGAAAAATAGTGATAAAGGTTACCGGCTGTGCCTTTGGTGCAACGACCTCCTTTTCTTCGACGGCACATATCATATCTGCGAAAAGGATGTTGGCATTTTAGAGAAAACCAGTATTAATTACATAAAGAAGGCTCAATAAAAAATGTGTGTGCAATTTGTGTAAATGTTTGTATAGTTAAAATGTGACGCATAAAATAAATCGGCAATCTTCAATTTGTCATCTGGATACAATGCGCATGATCCGGCTGGATCCGGCTGTCTGCATCTGTGCGGCTCACCTGAGAGGAAATACAAACAAACAAAAACACGTTCACCCGCAATCGCGCACTCACTTTGTAATCGCCACCGCAATGTCGTACACAGGCAATCTTCGCTCTCGAAACAGGTATTTGCCCATGTCCGTGAGGGCCGCAGCCGAATCAATGGCATCGCGTCCGACACGGTTTCGTTCCAGGTACGGTGTGGCGTCTCGACCCTATAAAGATTTAAAAAAATAATCGTTATTCTATATGAAATAGTAGATTTTTGTTATTTAAATTTATTTTCGCTGAATAAAATAATAAGATGGCGTTTTTTAAAAAATAACTTTAATTTAATTAGCATTATAAAAATAAAATAAACATGGTAATAATAGTTATTACGTATAAGTTGCATTCTTACTATACCATTTTTTTAATTAATGTATATATATTTGCAAAATATTTTTTATTTCGAGAGATCTTTTCTGAAATCGGTATTCTTATTATTTCGATAAATGTATGTACATTCGATTTATCGTGAAATTGAATTGCATTGTTTTCTTATACGTTATTACTGTGTGTAAAGTTATCTAAGTTGTGTGTTGTAATATTGCATAATATATGGATGAAAAAAAAACATTTCCTGACAATCAGTATGTTATAAAAAAAAATCAAACTTATTTTTGTTTTAAGTTATTTTATTTTATATTTACTTTAGAACGTTATTTTGGAAAGCAACGAAAAAATTTAGAATTGTTTTTCTAGTAAATATTTTATCTTCGAAACAATATTGACTATTTTAGATATCTACTTACATTTTTAAAGATAATCTTTTCAAATCATTATAATTTACTGAATTAGGGCAAATTTCCTATAACAATATTTCTCTAAAATATTTAACAATATTAATTATATTTTTAAAAGATATTTCTTTTTAAAAATATTTATATTTCTTTTTTGAATATATTAATTAAATTAAGTGTTTTATTAAATAATTGTTGGAATTTAATTTAATTTTCTTTAAAAAAAAACTGATTATATTTCTCAAAAGGTATCCTTATTTGATATTCATGATTTAATGATC
>JAAAKO020021580.1:0-14938 GCA_010015015.2 Bolitophila cinerea | reverse complement strand
ATATTCTAGAGAAAAATATTATGTATTGGTATTGCTCTTAAATCGACAAATTTCTTGTAATGTGACAAGAAACTCGATTTAATTTTAAGGTTAAAATTGACAAAAGTACGAAATATCGTAGCAAACATGGCAAAGTAAATACTATTATAAATCTTCAAAAAAACATTCCTTGGCCATTGGCAGATGTCAAAACTTCGCACATCTGCCAGTGTCCAATGACCTGCCAATACCTGCCAACGGCTACTAACGCCTAACCAACAGCCATTGCACTGTGTTTACACGATTGGACGATGGTCGTCCAATAAACTTCCACCAACATTGGCAGACAAAAATTGTCCGTTTACACGGTTGGCCGAAATATACAGCAAATTTTTCGTCCAATATTGGCCAACCTTCCAACATAGCTTAAGACCAACAAAATCTATTGTTAAAAGATTTTTAAATAATCCTCTCTATAGCTAATTAACACAATCAGCTGTATTCAGGATCAAAATAATTAACTTTATAACGTTCTAAAAGTTCTTAAAGGTTTAAAATTATAAAACTTCTAAAACATTATTTTCGTAAATAAAAATGTTATTAAAATCTTAAAATGACTAAAAGTGCTAAATTATACATTTTAGGCATTTTAGGACTTTAGAACCAAAGTTTTATTTGTAAAAAGGTTAAAAGGTACAGAATGAAAATATTTTGAATGTGTGTGAAGAATATTATAATTTGAGCTCGAAACTTTAGCGTCTTAAAAAAAACATATAAAGGCCATTAAAAAAGCAATAAAAATTAAAATAGAATTTAAAAGAGTTAAAATTTTGGTTTAATATTGACTAATCGCAAAGTAATATTTATTTATCTGCAAAAAAAAATGTTTTTGTTCAATTTTTTTTTAACGAACACATACTGATAAATTGGTGCTTTACTACTAATCATTTTCCAGTGCAATCTTGAAAGCATTTATAACCTTGTAATATTTAAATGTATATTTTTTTTAAAAAAGCTAAATAGTTGAAAACACTAATAAATACTTTAAAACACAGAAATAGTAAAAAAGGAAAGCACATATAGTGTTCATTTGAAAAAGAAATTAAATTAAGCCAACCAAACCAAGGTATTTATCTTAATTTCCAGGCTCTTATTGTAGTTATACATATTAAACTGCATTTCCACAGCACACTGACTGAGAAATTGGCGCGTTTTATTATTGTATCCTAAGGAGGCTTTTTAAATATTTCTTTTAACTTCATTTGGTATATATGACCATCGATAGATTTTTCGACATATTTATAACCCACTTTCACTTATCTTATCCAGCTCAAACTTGTTTGCACGAGACTTCATTGACCTTTATAATATTAACATATTTTCAAAATAATTCTTTTTTTGTATAGAAAACTATACAAAGCAAATAAAAACGAAAAATTATTATGAGTAAGTGAAAACAGGTCTTAGCGATATTGAAATAAAAAACGATCAAATTAAACCGTATATAATATTTTTCAAAATGTTTCAGGGGACTTGTTAAAATAATCTAAATAGGAGACACTTTTTAAAGTTTTTGTAATAAAAACAAACTAATTTAAAGAAAAAATCATTTAATAGCTTGTGATTTAAAATAATTCACATTAATTTCATTATTTTAGCAAATTTCTGACTAATAGTATTTTGGACCAATGTTTTTATTGTAGGGTATATACTTGTATCATCATTGATAATGAAAATCGGTATATTGCAATTATTTGTATCCCGAAAACATTAAAGCAGCGTAGAAAAAGCTTCGTAAGCGGACCGATGTCCCATACGATCCGAATACTTTTGGTTACTTACATAACCTTTCAAAATGAAACATTATCCGCACTTTGATCTTTATTCCATTGGAAGCACAAATCGAAATAGTAGGTTGTTGATCGTGCTTTAATTAGAAAGACCTCAATTTATTCGAGAATTGATTGAGGTTATTTTTGTATTTAAAAGTCGTTTATTACAGGACTTTAGTACCGATTTTTATATATTTTTTAGTTTTATGCATATAATTATTGACAAACGCAATATTAGCATCTTTCAACCACTTACGGAAATGTATATATATTTATTCATACATATATATATATAATGAAAATCATCAGAATCCCGCTCATTTTGTTAAATTCCATGAAATTTATAAAATGGAAAACATTTTAATTGGTCGTACATTTTGCCCCGTGATCCTCAATTTTTTTTAATTGTTTCACCCTAATGCATAAACGAAGAAACCCTTGTTTTGATATTATATTTTTTATGATTAGATGCTATCATTGCAATTTCAAAATGGCCTTATTATATTTGTGTTTAAATTAAAGTTTTTATTAACAATTAAATGGTTAGAGGGCAACATGTTTTTGTTTCAGATAAACTTATATACAAACAAAACATAAAATAAATATACATTATCTTACGGCAAAAAGATATATAATGTATATTTATTTTATATTTAGTTTGTATGTTTTGAATTATAAAAAAAATATAATATTGTTGGCTTAGAGTAAACAAACTAACTAAATAAAAAAAAACGTTTTTATTGGATATACATTTTAGCAATTTCATTATGATTTTTTAAAATTTAAAAATAGTTTAGTAAAACACATTACCAGTTTTTTTGTAATCAAAGGTTTATTTAAAAATGTACTAAGTTTGTACATTTATTTATTTATTGATTTATTTTTGAAAAAGTTTCTTTTTTCTTTTTTAAGATTTTTGTTGTTTTTCCTAAATCGCTTAATTTACAATTCCATAAAATTATACTTTATTGTATATTGGACCAAACTATACAAAAATGTCTTAATTTTCCCATATACTTCCTCATAACCTTTTCTACCCTACATACCATACCACCAAATGTCCTAATGCATTTTACTCATTTAAAATACATTATCAGGTTGTCCAATCTTGCCCATCCCTTTTTTATAACCCAAAAAAATATTTGCAGCATTTTCTTTTCTTATATCTCCTTCAATATTGTAGATCAATCGGGGCCAATTTGAATGAGTTTTATAAAAAAAAAACACAAATTTATCTTGAAAAAACAAGATAGGGGAAAAGCTTCTCGTAGATTTAGCTCCATATATCCATTACAGTATATCGTAGAGATGTGATTGTTGGGAGATTTCCAAAATTCCTCTTTTTTTAGTTTTAAGCTAGTTTTTTTGGAATGCATATAAAAACAACAAAAAAGCAATCCACTGCACTTTTTTTTTAATTCCCTAGTTTAAGTAATTCGCATCAAAGGTAATTCTTGGTTTACAAGATTAAAAAAATATAAAGAAACACTAAAAAAGCTACCAAACTTGTAACAGGTAACTAAAATTATTGAATAATTTAAAATGCAATAAATATAGTAATAATGTACTTTGATTTTAAATTTTATAAAAGATGCGCTTATTAAGTGTATTTAAGGAATTATTCTTTGTTATTTTGTTAAATATTACTTCAGATACCATATTAAAAAATACCAAAACATGATTTTTTTGGCCTATAAATTTTCTTAAAACTTTAATATTTTTTGTAGATAAAACCTGATTGTTTAGACAAATTTTATATTCAAGTTGAGTTTTTCTTTGCTTCCATAATACAAATTTATTGTATTTTCTTTCTAAGCACACGATATAAACATAACCTTTTTAAAATCTAGGTTTTTAAGTAGATAAACAATGCTTTCCGTTTATCAACGTCAAAAGTTGATATTAAATAAACATAAAATAAAATTGAATTATAATAAAAATGATTTCTATTGTTACCTGCATTTGAGCTAGCCTTGAGGGCGGGTTGCCTTGTGTTGCCATAACGGGATACACACTACACAGTGTTGTTGTGCTGAGTTTCGAATGTGTATATATATATTATATTTGCGCACTTGTGAGCACAAAACCAGTATAAAATAGACTAAATATATATAATATTTTATAATATGATTTATATTGCACACACACACACACTTTTACTCTTCACTGATGTTCTTGAACTCGCTAAAGGCCACCACTTGTTCTTCCACGCACCGATAGTTTATTTAAATACACTTTACCGTTTAAATTATGTACACAAGTATAATATAATTGTTTGTAAATACCAGAGCATCGATTTTTAAAGAGAATACTAAATAATTAATTAAAACCTGTTCGGCTAGGATGTCAATTTATTTAAAACACGACGTCGTAAATTAGGACTTTTAAATGTTTGGCCTGCCCGATACTTTTCCGATTGAGATCGATAAGTTGTACGAATCAATAAATATAAACCGACAATACAAAACACGGCACACACACGTATAACGTAAACTCTTTTTGCGTCTTATCCTCTCACTGGCTCTCTAACACATGTTTTACGTTTCGATCAATTGATTTTGCGAACCGCAAATGCTGATGATGACGAATAATACACACATACACATACGCATACACGCACACCGAACACGTATGTTTTATTGAATTGTGTTTGTGTGTGTGTGTGTTTTTGTGTATTTGCCACTCACACTTTGTATGGCTTTGTATGTATTTGTATATATTTCACTCGATACTTTGAGTGAGCACACAGATTTGAATAATAAAATAACTCAGAATTAAATTTACATTAAAACTGTTTTAATTTGATATATGGATTAGTAATTTTCTGCGGGAGCGGTGATCAAGACTAAAATATATATTTAAAATGCTCGCAAGTCGCGACACACATATAAGGAGACAAGTGCGCGTCGAACACACAAAACGGGAAACAACAAATAAATTATCTTTGTAAACAAATGAAAAAAAGTCACAACACGACGCGAAATTAAAAAAAAAACTGCTAATTACACACATAAAATATATAAGCACATTCCTCAGTACGGAATTTTGACGTTATATCTCCATAAAATATACACATTCTGCGATAATATACTTGGTTGTAATATTTGATAAAATTGAGATATTAATAAATATTTTATATACTAAAATAATGTTACTCAGCGTCTTGTGGAAGTTATACTTTATTAATCTTGGAAACACTTGACTTGCCAGACAAAAATACAATTATACAAAAAAATAAACACTCCAGAAAAAAAAATACACACAGACTGATAAATGTACAAAAACGTAGCTGATCAAGTGGCCTTATAGCGATATATCAATTCCAGAAGCGTGCTACAGTGCAGCCCGCATAAACAACGAACCGGTGCCGGTGACCGTGTGTGATGTGATCCGTCCACGGAGTACTGACAGCAACGCGGTCGCGCGGAAACGCTGAAACCACAAACACTCTCGCGATTCCGCGATTTGCACGCCGCGAGAAATAATGAGTATATGTATAAATAATATACAGTATAAAAGAAAATACTATACACACATATATATTACATATATAATGCATCGCGTGAGTCGCGAAAGTTGTTTGACCATCTTTAGGACAAACAAATACATATATACATAAAGATACGTCATTCATACAACATAACATAATACAGGGTTTCCAAATTTAACGGATATATAGTATAAGCCTGCATCTCCTAATAGAGACAACAAAATAGTTTTTCTTGATTTTTTAAGACAATTCATCGGTTTGATGAATTAATTTCTCGTTATTTCAAAGTATGCCTATGAGTAATTATCAGGACTTTCCTTCGCTTAAGATAAAGTACAAGCCACCTAAAGAACAATTACCAACCAAATTTGTTATACATCACATTTAGTTGCCCCAAAGTTAAAATTAAAATTATTAAATACCATTACAAATAACAGGTTACTGAACGGTTGTGTTAACACATTGTTGGACCGCTCCAGTTATATAATTTTACATTTAAACCTATCTATAACATAGGTTCTATTTGCGTTAAGTTGTAACACAAAATGTTTTTTTTGTTTCAAATCGGTTATGATAGAACGAGGTTATAAGCTCCCTGTTACGTTACGTAACAGGATTGGAAACGCGTTAGATTAAAATAAAATTATAACTTTGTAAGTTTCACAACGGCTACATTAAACCACCGGTTGTAAGTGGTCATAATGTCCTAGTTATGTAATGTTACCATACAACATGTCTCTAACAATGATTATAAAAGCGTTAGATTGCAACGAAATTGCAACTATGGTTAAACCAAGTTAAAAATAGTAAAAAATGCTAAGTACTATTTCTCGCTAATGGTTCGCTATAGAATCACACGTTCACTGGAATATAGTACCTCATCATCATCATTATATATGTACCATAATGAATTTTTTATATATGGCAAATTCTAAGATAATACATATCTGATTTCTGAAATATACATATAATTTATGTTAAATACTTATTTGTGGTTTTAATAAAACATAGTTTTGATAATTCTGTATCAAAACGAATCCCAAACGCTTTATTTTAACCTTACGATTCGGTGTTTTAAAAACAAGTTGTAATAAACAGGGGCATTAACGCTCCGAAAACGTTTGCATGACGTTTTGTTAGCCTCATAAAAGCGTTACAAATGCGTTTCATAACGAGTTTATAACGTAATATTTATAACGTCACGTTTAGGTATATTTTTAACAAGTTTTAACAAACAGGGAGTCATAAAATGCACAAGCAACAATTTTTGGTTCAAATCTCGTTAATTAGCGTATTCTAATTAAGTAACGAGATTTAAACCACCAATTGTAGCTAGGACAGTTAAAAGTTTGAATTAAAATATCGATATACAATTTTTTGTTGTTGTTTGGAATAACAAAAAAATGCACGCGGGAGCGAGCTTTAAGAATTACTTGTTTTTTGGTAGTATTGATTGTAACAAAAACAAAAACAAGCAAAATAGTATCAAAAAACAATTAAAAATCTAGCAAAAACTTGAATATTATTTACTAAGGAATGAAGAGCTGTATATAGATACTCTGGCAAAAAGGAAAGGTGGTGCCAAGTAACACACACAATTTTTGCCTACAGCGCGAAAATCTGAAAATTTGAATTGAATATGCCAAAAGGCATAATTTCAAAAAATGCAGAATTTGCGTGACCCAAAATACGTATAGCCCAAATCGTGTATGACCAAAAGTATGTTAAGTCCAAAACTTGTTAAAACGAAAATTGTATGCCGCAAAACAAAATGTAAAATTTACAGTGTAAATTTGTCTGTTTACTGAATGGTGACGTCACCAAACTGCACATATATTCATTAGTGGGTTTTGCACTTTTTGGCCTTATCGCTCTTTGGTCGTGAACCTTTGGACTTTACGATTTTTGGATCGTGCAAGTATAGGGCCATGGATATTCCCTGTTTAGGTCTAAACACAATGTGGCTGTTGTTCACTTTGGGTGTTGCATATTTTGGACCTTACGCGTTTTAAGCCATGCATGCTTTAGACTTTAGTGGCCTCCCATATATTACGAAACTTAAATAACGGTTTTACCTTACCTATACCCCATTTTGGACTTTGGTCACTTCTAATGTTTTTTTTTGTTATCTTTCATATAATATTGTCTATTAAGCAAAAACTTGTTATAAAAAAAAAACAAATTATTCCAATAATTCAAATTTATATATATATAAAAAAGAAACAAATCAAAAATACCAAATAACAAATAACAATAAATAACAATATACAAAAAAATACGAGAAATTATATACCAAATATCAATGGTAACAAAAATGTATTCATGGTAACAAATATTTTTCTTGGTACCAATAATTAATTCAGAGTAACAAAACAAATATAACAATATTTTTTTTTTAAAAGCACTATTTACTTTTGATTTAAAAAAATATCTAATTTTGTACTAAGAAACTTACTTATTTTGTCAAATCTAAATAAATGATTTTGTATTTAAAAATCATATATATAAAAAAAACATATAAAAAAATATATAAATTAAAAATTAAAAAATATATATAAAATATAAATAAATTCAAAATTGGTAAAAATAATTCAAAGGTGTTCTTAAAAAATCAAAAAAATGTTGATAAAATTTAGATGAGTATATTGACTTTTCCATCGAGCTTCACCTCTCAAATATTATTTAAAGCTTTTTAAAACGCACACTATTACTCAATAGATGTTTCAACAGCCGCACTCTGCCTATTATGAAGAAGGGAACAACCGCACTTTTTGATTTTTTTTAATATTATGTTGATTGTTTTTTTTGTTTTAGTATAAACGGCGCGATGTACCAGCAGCCCGAAAAAACATTTTTATTTACATAGAGAAGGGAAAGAAAGTAGTGGATTGCTTGTTTTGATTGCTTCGCAAAAAAACAGTTAAATCGTTTACTAAAAACATTCAAAAGACTAGCAAAAAACAAGAATGTCATTAACCTTAGTGAGCTTTCGAGAGCGTTTATTCCCTAAGTCAAAATATATACTATTGCTGCAACCTATTAGACAATAGTGAATTAAGATAACGCCAAGCTTTTTTGTTTAGCTTTTCATAGCATTCATTCATTTATAAACAAAATTGTTTTTTTGTAACCTTTTTGAATTAATTTTGTACTATTTTCGATTTAATTTTTACAAATTTCTGAATTGCTATTTGAATGTTCTTTCAATTATTTTGATATTTTATTTGAATTTTTAAAATTGTTTTAAAAAAACTTATTGATTTGAATTATTATTTACTAAAGATATCACTCTATTTTCACAATATATACATGATTTTGATATTTGTTGGTATTTTTATTTTTTATGAGCTCCAAAACGAGGCTATGTGGGCTTTTCCCTTATTTAACTTCAAAATATCCAAAGTACCGGTTTTTAACCTTGAGTTCTGAACTAGTGACTGTCGGATTCAAAATCGAAGAACTTACCGCTTAGTTAAACATGTAATCTACTAAAAATGCATTGATTTTCTTTTTATATATTTATATATTTTTGAGCAGTATTAGCATTTCCTTACCAAATTACAAAATATACAAAACCTCCAAACTTATACCGAAGAACCAAACTTTGTATGTCTCATTTGTTATGTCATCTTATTTGCCAGTACTGACGTTGCTGGCAACGTTGTATGTTTCTCTAGCATTTCATTTCAATCAGTATTTCCATCTTGTTTCCACTTGCTGGTAAGCAAATGTTTCACAATTAAAATCCAGTTTTATGTGTCGGCTCTTCCGAATTGTTACTTTTGATGTTTTACCTCTCTTCGCTTAATTTTTTCTCGATATCTATAATTTTATTTATTTTGTACCTTTTAAGTTTTTCATTTGTTTCGGATTAAAAAGTCACGTATGACCTTTGCGAAATATGGAATAAAAGAAATTGAATAATTTCGGGTCATCGTGGTTCGTTAATTTTTGTTGCTGTCAGTTTCAAATCAGCTGGTAGTGGTGCAGGTGTATGTAGTACAATAATGTTTTGCAGGTATATCTTAGATCTGACTAATAAAAATATAATACATTTATAATATATGTGTATATTGTGCATTGGGAGTCTACAAGGATCGCTGTATTTATGCTAGGTGTCAGTTTAATGTGTACAAATCGCTACAATATGTAATTTTTGAAATCTAGCATATCATACATATATTTTTTAAAATAAATAAACAATAAAACGTCGAATTTTATTTACTTCAGTGTTACCTGATATTTGTTTGACTTTATTGTACACATTTGTTTCTTTCACGTTTAGATGTGAATTATTTCAATTATACATTATTCAAAATATTTTTCTCTCAAATAACTTGCTATTTTACTGTACTAACGTTAAAATTAGACACCCTGTACAAAATTCAATATCAAATAAGATGCATATACAATACATATACATTACACACATACAGCACCAGCAGTCCAGCATACCATGAAGACTATGATTCAATGTATATTAATAAAACTTCGCGATGATATCATACATTCAGTTTTTTATGTCTGTATGCGTGTGAGTGTGTTTTGAGTGAGACTGAGCACGAGCAAAAGCAAGAACACTGAGCAGTGAGCTTATTTGTTTTGAGTCGACGCGACCGACGACGGTGGAATAATACGTTTTATTAGCATGTTATTTTAAATTAATTATTTTTTGATATCACTTAATGTAAAATAAATCGCAAACCATTTTTTTCTGATTTGATAAAATTATGCACCAAAAATTAAATAAATGTAAACCTAAAAAATGCACCATAAAATAGCTGTGCTCACCGAGAAAAAAAATATCCAACATTTTTGCGGACTGTAAACATGCGTCGTCCTTAGGTAGGAAATACTTAGGTAGCTGAAGAGGTCCTTCCGATAAATAATACATCCGAAATGTGCCGTATATTTGTGGTATATAAAATATAATACACAATATCATAAAAAGCGATGTTATATATATATATATATATATATATATATATCTGTATATATTTTAAGTTTGAACCTTTTTTCATTATAATTTTGTAAAAGTATTTTGAATACCATGAACAATCTTACAGAATCAGCATGGTCATGCACTGAATATCATCGAGTGGGAGAAAAGACAATTATATTGTATTAATTATATTATAAATAATAGCTATCCTTGGTCATGTTATATGTATTTAGCTCATAAAATCTCGATTTACCAGCGTGGGAAGTTGTAATATATTATTTGTATTACATTTTAATACATTCTCGTATAGTATATAGTCGATATGCGGCACATTGTACCAGTTCAATTCAATCTGCAGCTAATTAATGACATTTATTATGAAATACAATTTTGGTCCACAAATTAAGTATATATATGTAATATGTTATTAATTTAATTGTTGACTTATACTTGGCAAATAAGCGTATATATAAAATAATTATAATTAAATACGGTAGCACACATATAGTTAATCTATCGATATATTACAACGCCATACACATATGTAATCGCTCATGCTGTTAAATTTATAAAGAATTAAACCGTATTTAAAAAAAATCAAAATAAATAACAAATCACCATACTAATGAATATAATAATATTGTAAAAATCCCTTTTTATATCCCATATTTCTAATCTCGTATATTTGTTTGTTTTTTGTTTTTTTTGATATTAATTTGTAAATTTTTTGGCTTTTGTTTAGACATTTTTTTGTTTTTCTTGTTTGTAGATAACGGGATTTTGAAATACAGGATTTCAAACCCAACTATTAGAAAGATGGTGTCTAAATTGTTTGTTTAAAATAATATGCATAATATGAATTAATGAGATCTTCTCCAGAAACATAAGCTTTCGTACATCTTTATGAACTTTTACGTCTATTTTTCTAGAGTTTTTTATCCAATGTCGTGAATTTTCAGAGAAAAGAAATTATGATTAACAATATATTATAATATTATAACTATTTTTAAAATATCCTAGGGTATTTAAGTTTTTTCATAAGTTCTAACAAAATTATATATTTTTATTAGAGCTAGGATAAACATGTAAACATGTAATTGTCTGTGTATATTTTAATCATTGTTATTAACTTCAGCTTTATTTTAAGTAAGTTTTATAAGTATATAATAATGAAATTATTATAATAACTTAAAAAATATCAATTACTTTTATAAATTTTTAACCACGAGCATATTTTCATTTTTTATTTAAAATTCGGTATTTTTAGACCAGCCCATTACAAATACATAAGCTATTAAATATATATGTATTTCATTGAATTTTTAACGATGTGAACGTTCCTTCCGGATATACCCCACCCACTTGGATATAGATTGTTTATAAAATGCAAATAATAAAATTGGCTAAATGTAGAGTTTGAAATATTATTTCTTAAAATAGAAAAAATATGTAGATTCCTAAATGTCGTCAAAATGCAGGGTACTTTTGAAATTTTTTTATATATATTTTATATATTTTTTTGAGAATTCAAATGATTTTAAGGTCTACGATTGTGGCTTTTTACCAAATAAATTTTAAATATCTTTGGATTTCATTTTTCTATAAAAAAAACTACTAACTAACTATTGTGTTAATGTTTTTAACGTATTTTATGTATTTATTTGCACATTTTATTAATTTTTAATGCTTTTAATCTCTTTTTAGTGCATGTGCAATGCATTTTTTGGACACCAAAATTACAGGCTCTAGTTATATGTTTTTTAAGCGCTAGTCCTTGAAAATTAAATAAAAGTTATTTGCGAATTATATTTCGCGGATGACTTCATCATTATATTCGAATCTCTGCCTCTTTTTTCTTCTTTATCTACCGTGTAAAATAGGTGGGCTGAATTTTAAGGAATTTCTAAAATTACAAAAAATTTAATTCTGCATTTGTGGTAAAGTTGTGAAACAAAAAAAAAATGTTGATTATAATATTTTACAATATCTTTATGTTTTGAACTGCCGCAAAGCCATCAAAAATATTTTTTTTATTTTATTTCAATTTCTATTTTGATAATAGTAGGTGCGTCATTATTTTTTTTATGAAACTTCCTTCTATATTTTATTAGTGCGAAATGGCAGGTAACACAAGAAGTGCTAAAGTGTGATTTTTGGAGCTCCCAAAAATATTTCAATTTCAGTTATAAATATTTCAGTTATAGACATGAACAGATATTTTGACTATGTGGAAGATCAATGTAGGGCAGTTTCAACAAATCCACAAACAACTGATACCAAAGTTGTAGGACTAAAAATAGAAGACATTTGAACCCGATTCAATACCAATAGTCTTTTAGTCTACTATTATCAAGCGTATAAAAAACGTAATTTATTAAAATGCTATAAGCAACGAAGAAATGTTCTGAGTTATCAACTGCAGCTAGAAGATTTTCGTGCACAAGCTCAACTTTTATTTGATGTGGCTGCTTGTAAATACTCAGATCTATCGTCGTGTGTTTATGATAAAAATGTAAGGTTCCTATATTAGAGCGTTCTTTCTTACAAGACCAAAGATCTGTAAGAAAAATGATGATAGGTCCAGTAGTTGTAAATAAAACAAAACAGTTTTAAAAAAGGAGAGAAAGATTAAATGTACAACAAAGTTCTAAATCTAATAAGTCAACTTGTTTAATTACAAGTAACAACAAAATAAAAGACCACGGATAAAAACTAGTGAAGAACCCAGTACTTCTGAAAAGACTTCAGAAGTTCCTCAAAACAAAGAGTTCACTGTCTACAATGTGTTACAACTGCCTGTGCTTGAACACTCGATCACTATGTTATTTTTGATCGAGGTGAAGGTACAGAGGCTTAGGCCGTCCTACAAGATATTGGTATTATAAAAATCACTAAAAGAATGTGTATTGACCTAAGTGATTGGTCTGCGGTCACTGTTACTTAAGCGCCGTTTTGTAAACAATGACAAAAAAACATTAATGGAAATCGTGGAAAATCCAGGTACATCAGTGCAGCTGCCTAAAAAAAATGATATCTATGTCACGGTTAAACTAGAGTCGGAAGCTTCAGCCAAAGTTTGTGGTTATGCAAATCGGGACGGCATAATTCGATATAAATTAGAATCACACAATGTTATGCCATCTTTTGATTTAAAAACAAAATTTAAAATTGAACTAACTTAAAATAGTTTATATATTCCTTTTTTAATAAAATAATTGCCTTAATTTTTTTTTATTTTGACAATGTAAGTATTTTTTCCAGTAAAAATTACACATATATTTTAAGGGCTTTGCGGCAGTTCAATACTTTTAAATACATACAAAAAAGTTTCTTATACTTTTTTACTTGCCTCATTAATCCACAACTTTTCTGCCATTGCATATGTACCTATATTCGAAAAATCGTAAAATTAGCCCACCCTAGTGTACAAGTCCAATCCGTTGACCCTCCCGGCAATATCAGTTTAAAAGTGTTTTTCAAAAAGAAGATCTGGGGTAAAAACTTTACGTGTGTGGTCAAACAGTGGTCAATCGAATGCCGAATGCTCAACTTATTTATATATTTTTTCTAAGATTAGAAAAATAAAAGTCAGTTTCTGTAATTTTTTATCGTATTTTATTTATACATAAATATATAAAACCAATCGAAATTGCAATTAAAATATTTCCATAATATTTATAGATTTATTTCTAGTACACATGTACAATGTATGTACCTAGTATATAATCTACATATACATAATATATTTATATATATATAGTTATACCTACTTTCCACTAAACAGAATTTTACAAAATTCAAGGTAACCAATTCGGGATACAGATTTTGCAATTATTATATACGTGTATATAAAAATAACACAAACTATGTATTCAACACATCTATAATTATAGTTTATATTTATGTCAATTATTGTGAAATTCGCGTAATAACGAAATGTAAACTAATTAGTGCAATACTAAACATATTCAATTTATATATTAAATACATCAATATACTGTTTATATTTATACATTATATATATTTAACATACACACATTTTACATTAATAATTTGTTCTTATTTATTTTAATTTATGTGTATTGGACATGTACGAACTTTATGTACTCGTAGATACATGTATATCAGTAAGATAGTATCAACAAGCCGTGTTTTTTATAGGTAAACTGCGTTACCTAATTATAGAACTAATTAAAAAAAAATATTTAATAAAACTTTTTGAATGATTGTTTCTGATAAGAGGAGGAAAACATGTTTGTGTTTTATTTCTACCGAATTTTGAAATTAATTATTTAATTTTAGAAGTTTTTCTGTGGAAATAACATTTTTTTGGTTTCATCGAATCAGTTTATTTTATATTTGTTCATTCAAATTTCGAACTATACAGAACGCTACAGTAGTAACTTTTCGGAAACAATTTTATTTGCCATTCGCTGGCAACTATACCACAAAAAAATACATTTTTTAATTAAAATGAACAAATACTAGAGGCCAGAAAAATAATAATAAACAATTAATCCTAAAAAACAATGTCATGTAAATTCTCAGCTCCCTTTTTCTTGGTATATGTAACTAACTTTAACCACCCCTAACTTTTTTAGGGCAGCAAAGACGACAAGATTTCGTATTCGATTGCATGTTATTATAATATAGTGATCTATAACCCAGACCATGTATATCTGAAATTCAATATAT
>JAAAKO020021569.1:0-14944 GCA_010015015.2 Bolitophila cinerea | reverse complement strand
CACTAACAATTTTATGGATTTTTAATTCTTTTTTAACAAAACTCTGTTTTACAAAATTCTGTTTTTCGAAATTCTGTTTTTCAAAATGCTGGATTATAAAATTTAAAAATAAGCTTACAGCTTGGAAAATGCCGAATTCTGTAAAATTGAATTTAATGAAAAAAAGTAAACTTTGAAAAAAAAACTTATTTTAAAAAAAAAATTGAAAAACAGTTTTTTTATAAAACTGAATTAAAAATACATAAAAATTTAGTCAAATTTACAAAAGAATCTAAAATCTCTCCATTGGATTTTTTTTATTCATTACCCATATTAAGGCCACTAACCTGAATAAAGCTCAGCTTCAAATAGACTGAATATGCATTTTTTAAGTTCCTTATTAAACCAACCAACTGGATAACGGCATTTCTCTCAGCCTTATTCATATTTAATATTTCTTTAAATTTCCTTTCATTTGAGAGCAATTTTATTTAATAATCAAATTTCTACAGGCACGAATTATCAATTACGTAAGGACTATAGCCGAGATTCAAAAATATTTAGGTACCCGTAGAAATTAAATTAAAAAAGGACCAAAACCGGCATTACAGATTCGCTACAAAACCGCGCTAGCTATACGAACCCGGATTATTAGCCAAGAAGGAAATTCGACATGCAGGCCTTCAAAAGTTGGGCCCATGCCTCTCCCAGTGATGATGTATTATAGAAATGAAATATCACATTTTAACAAACCATTTGGATTGCTCTATGAAAGAGTTCCATTCTGATATTAAAAATATCACTTGGTGTGGTTTCCCTTGATAGGAAAGTTTTCTCCGGAATTTACCGTAACACACGCAAACCGTACAAAGAGCAAATTATTTTTCGTCAAAAGGTCAATGTATAAAATATTTCATTTTCGTGTAGGGTCTCGTTAAGTACACACTTAAGTCTAATAATATATAATTCAAATTCCATTATTTCATTTTTCGCTTTCACATTGTTACCCGTTGTACGAGCCATCTATTGCTCGATCCATTGAAAAAAAAGAGAGACCGGCATAGTAGCAGCCGTAGCATCGGCCAAGAGCTGGGCATGAGTCATCAAACCGTTATAAACCATTTGAAGAAGCTTGGATTAACAAATAAACAAACGGGCGTGGTCGAAGCACGGTGAAGCGGCCCAGACGGTGGCCAAGCCCGGATTGATGGCCAGGAATGTTCTGCTGTGTGTTTGGTGGGATTGGCAGGGAATCATCCACTATAAGCTGCTTCCCTCTCGTCAAACGATCAACTCGGACATCTACTGCCAACAACTGGACCGCTTGAAGGCAGCAGTCATGCAGAATAGGCCATACACATCTTTGGTGACGCGCCAGAAGCTCCGGGAGCTCGGATGGGATGTTCTTTTGCATCCAACGTATAGTCCGGACCTGGCACAGAAGTTGGCCACAAAAGAGGCCTGTGAAAATAAGCTCTCCGAGTTTTTTGCCAATAGGGAAGCGAGCTTCTATAAGAGTTACATTATTAAGTTGGCATTTTGTTGGGAACTAGTCATCTAACAAAACGGCGCATATTTGACTTAAATCGGATGATTGTAACCAATGTTATGAATAAATGAAAATTCAATAAAAATACCGCAGGACTTTTTTGACAACCTTATATATAATGCAAACAGAGGTAAATATGAATGTACTACGATTGGTCGAATTTCTATTGGCCGAATCACGATTTGCCGAATGAAACGATTGGCCGAATCATGATTGGCCGAATGATACGATTGGCCAAATCTCGATCAGCCGAATTTCGATTTGCCGAATCATGATTGGCCTAAACATGATTGATTAATTGGTTTTAGATTCGGCCAATCGTGATTCGGCCAATAGTAAGTCGGCCAATAAAGAGACACCGGCTAAATAAGTATTCAACAAATAAATAACATAATTAAAACTATATTAACGCAACATGCTAGTTTCGTCGGGCGAAGGGCGGAGCAATTCTAGTCTAATAATAAATATGTATCATAAATACCTGCTTTCTTATTTCCATTTCATATTAATATCCTTTAAATATAAACGCAAAATACCGGCTAAATTAGTTTCAAACATAGACAGTAAATTTTCTCAAAAGCCTCCGCCTCACTGCCTCCTTGATGCAATGGCTTCTCGTGCCAGCACTGACCTGCTGACTCTTGCACAACAATGCACACATTGCTTATTTTTCGCAAGCTCTATAACAGCGAGACTGCACCACACTGCACCGTCCCCCGCCTGCCATGCTTAAGTTTGTATTCTCACAAACTTTCGAAGAGCAAGCGTTAATAGCTTAACTTTAGCACGCGGCCCAAGTGTAACTTTATTTAGGCGTTGCGCTCGTGCAATGTTCTTTGGATCGGTAACTACTTTAACTGCATATTCTGCTTTTACACAGTACTACAAAAGCTATTGCTTTTTGTAGAATTCTATATTTTAGTGTGTGTATGCGTAGGAGTTTCGAGAAAATGCATCGCGAAAGCTTCTTGATGTTCTTACTAGATGAATGCAGACAAACTATGGAAATACACAATGCCTCCTGTTTTTTGTTGGCACTTTACAAGTTTGCGATGTACTCTGCGAAAGTAGCAGATGTAAACTGTAAATATATATTATTTTAGATTGAACATAACTCATATATTAAGTGTTCAACAAAAACCTATATAACCTAACTTATTCATTGAGTGCTTGTACTATATTTAATCTGAATAAATATCAAACTCTCAGTTCGTGGTTTTAATTGAATTTAATTAAAACACAATTCACATGTATATAAATTACACATACCATAAACTCATACACCTTTAGCAATTTTAACAATTTATGGCTCAAGCTTTAATATTGTGCGTATACATGGAATTACTAAAATCACATTCCGAGAAAGCGCACACTTAAAAATCGTGCACTGCATTATCGCTCGGCAAATAAAAGAATTTGTGCATGAGAAAAAAGGCAGACTACCAGGAAAAATAGTTTTCATTTGAAGGTATAATTATTTCCGTTATTAAAAAATGTGGGGAAAGAAAAATGGGAGGACAGCAAATGCATTAAATAGCTCTTCGACGACGCAAGCGTGCGCGAAACCGTTCAAACACGAGAACTCCTTTATTAAACTGGCTTACTGAGGCAAAAAGATAAAAGCTTTTAAGTCTCATATGTGTGTGCGTGTTTGTATGTATGTGCGCATAAAAGCTTTGCAGAGCAGTGATAATCTGTGAGCAGGTATATGTTTATAGTGTATAATAGTGTATATTCAAACGGTTCATTCTGTATATTCAATGTGTGTATAATATATGTGTATTTGTATATGTATGTCCCTTTGTGTGAAATCTTATGATTAATAAATTTTTCTCACGATTTCCCAAGTTTGCTGCTGGTGCTGTTTATAGTTGGAAATTAAATAGAAGCTCTAAACGAAATGGGAATTCACTCGGGCAAAGAAACAAAAACAAAAATAAAAACAATGCTATGAGAAAATCATATACACTCATATATTCGCACACACACACACAAACATATTGTTCGTTTTTTTATGACCTGCGGCAAAGTTTAATTGCAGGTATTCCCGTTGCACCCGTACTCACAAACGAATGCAGTAGCCTTAGAGCTTGTGTTCGCACCAACGGTGAAGGTAAGCTTTCACCTAGGTGTATATATAGTATACTATCCAAGCTGTTGCCACCCGCAGCCACATAGCTCCACAGACCCTCACTTACAAACAGCCTCCTATATTTACACATACAAAAGTCGTCGTCGTCCAGGCAAGAATAATTGCACCTCATCGCCTCTTGGGCACAACACACAAAGACTCTCCTCGCACTCTATATACGCGGTATAGCGCTAAAGTGCATTTATTTTCAACATTTATTTTTCATAATATATTTTGTTTCCTTCTTGACTTGTGCACAAACTTATGCACACGTACTTGAGAATTATACACATATTACATTTATACATTTATACATTTTTATACATTTATACATTTATACATTTATACATTTATTATAACAAATGGTGTAATGCCACGGAAAAGCTTTTGAATACAGGAGTTTATAATATTTTAAATGCAACATTTTGTGACCGCGTGCAAAGGCAAGCTTATACAAAAGCTTTCAATATTATACGTCTGTGTGTTTACAGTACAGCTTAATTATTAGTGTGTTCTTATAGTATTATATACGATATAAGCTTAATAATAAATAACTATGATTACGTACAATAAATGCTAACAATTAACTTTGGTGTGTATTGATTACTTTAATATGCAATCGTATTGGTTTGGCACACCAAGGCGATTAAATTCTTAAATTTGTTTTCAACTTCTTATTTTTATTTATATAAAACCTTACAAATGTAATTTTCTTTTTTAAATTATTATAGACATTTTTAAAAGTAACATTATTTTTAAATAATTTCCTAATATATTGGTTAAGTTTGTCTAATTGAATGGGGATAGAGGAGGGGTGACAAAACAAATATCAACTGATTTATTCTCATAATATCTATTCTCTTTTTATCAAATTGTGTTTGGTTTTAAAAAAATGCTTGCGCAGCAGATATTAAATGATGTGGCCAATCGTAGTTTCCGCGGTCCAAATTCTGTAACTTTTTTTTAATGTTGTGAAATCCTTTTTCAGGGCACGTAATTTGTCCAACAAAAAAAACCCATGACCTTTAAAAAAATGTGCCATGGCCAAATGAGCTAAAACAAATGACTTAAAAAATAATAAATTCTTGATTTTTTATTAAATTTTAAATACAATTCACCCCAAAATAATTGTGGTTTTTAAAGAAATCAATCCCATATCAAAATTGATGCCATAACTAAATTGCACTGACTTTTCCTAAATTTTTAACAAACTAAAATTTATACTTTCTATGCCCAAACATTCAATCTCAAAATTGGCTTCGACGCAACAGTACACTTTAATAAGTGTTTTTTTAAGGCGATTAGCGGTAAAAAAGCAAACATTATAATCTTTATACATATAGATAAATAAAATTCAAGATTTTGCTAGTCTTTTGTTTGTTTTTTGCTACCATTTTGCTTATTTATTTCTTCGCAAAAAACAGGCAATCCACGACTTTTCTTTCCATTCTCTGGCAAATTAAATTCTTTGACATTTTACCGATATATAAATTAAAGGACCGCATGATGAATAAATAGTTTTTACAGAACTGTCCATCTCTATCTTGAAACGGGAGGTATGTTTTTGTCACCCAGTGTTTTCTCTTACGCTTGTCAAGTACAAATTTACCCTTATCGAGTCAATTTTTGTAAAATGGATGAATTGAGGATGCCTCAAAAAACAGTTAAACAGTTAAATATTATGAAGATACAAAAATATTTAATACAAAATAAATCCTTTATAATTGTGAATATATCATCTGGCATCTAACTAATTACCACCATCTGGTTCATGTTGATTTTTTATGTTCTCCTATTTTCTTAATACGCCTCCTCTTACATACAACCCAACAAATTTATTCTGTTAAAGTCAAATGGAAATTTGTCAAAAAAATAGAAAATTGTGATCTTAGAAGCGGTGTGATCTATTGACTTATTAAAATCATTCATTTCAAAATAAATATTTCTAATTATCTGGTCTTGAGATTCATATTTTTGGTTACGTTTATTTTAAGTCTTTTATTTATTTAGTTTTTTTTTCGTTTTTATATTTTTCAAGTTTTTAATTATATTTTTTATACAAAAAATTAATTAAACATAAACTTTTAAACTCACAACAATACAAATGACTTTATCATTAAAATATTAAATTCGCGGGTATTCTTCTAGTGCTAACTATACAGCACCGTAAAAACAGATTTAAAAAGTCGTGTTTTTTTAAGAAAAAATGTTAATATGAAAAAAATTTGGTTTGCTGACACAAAAACATTGTTCCCACAAAAAAAAAAATCACCAAAAAAAAATTCACCAAAAAAAATGTTGTTACAGAAAATAAATGATTCTACAAAAAAAATTTGGTCACAAATATAAAAAAATGATCACATTTTTGAACATACATCTACATTATTTTTGCACAATTTTGTTTTTGCAGCATTTTTTAATTCTTTAGGGCACATTTTTTTGTGGGACTATGATCGCATTCTTTTTACCAGAGACAATTTTGCTTCAGGAGAAATAATAAATAAAAGACATTTGCAAAACTACAAGCCATACTTTAACAAAAACATGATAAAATGTAAAATTAAACATTCTAAAAGTTATTAGGTTAAAAAAATATATAAATGGTTAATCAAAAATTATTGAATTGCCCTAATTTATATGTCGATCCATAAATAAAAGCATGACCTAACTAATATAAGGTTGGGCAGTATAGTAACAAACATGAGTGAGTATATGTATATGTATAGTATATGTATGCTTATAGTAAATGTCAATATATAACATATATACGTAATATCAACGTTTCGATCCAAAAAGAAATGCGACACGCAATCTTATGAATACGACAGATAATACTGTATTATGCAATGCGTATCCTAATACCTAATACTATATATTATTTAGGTATATTACTATAGTGTATAATTAGTGTATATATATACTATATATTATAGAGAGGGGTACCTTGAGTTTGCGCACGCCGTGTTTGCGATGATAATTGATATCAAATAGCAATTAGTATAGTTCACTTCAACTGGCTTAGCACGCATATAACACGCGCGCGCACCTGCAATTAGGTTTATATAGAAACAATTAATAATATGTATATATCTATATATTGTAGTATATGTGTGTATATTTGTATTCGATTTACGCTTGATTGGCATAATATTGCTGCAGTTGCCCATATTTAGTAGGACAATTATTTGCGAAACCGATTTGAGGAATACATACATTCAGATAATGCATTACCCGTAACTGTAAATTGCATCCGAGCTGCAACTTCGACGTGCTACACCGCTAATTTGTCGTTTGAACCCGCTGCTTAAATCCTCCAAGCTTCTGCTATGCTTTTGCGTCAGCACAGGTGCTCTAAGATCCATCAGTGATTTACTGTTCTGCCAATGGACGCGTTTTGCCGATCTCGAGTCTAGCATATGCAATAGTAGCTCCTCGGAGTCAGTGTGAATTGAATACACCGTTTGTTCGGCCCACTGATGACTAAGAAAAGGATTTCGTGTACAGGACAACGTGAGATAGGCCAGTTCTGCGCACACACTCGTTTCGACGTCCACTGCTGTTGTATCCGGTGACCTGTAGCTCTGTGCAGTTGCAGCATCATCCAGGCGATCGTAGTTAAACGAGTACTGCGTATTTGACTCGGTACTTCCGCCAATCGGACTACTGTGAATACCAATGATGCCGTTTAGATTGCACAGGGGTGTGCTTGTGGCGTCAACAGTAGATGCATTAGGTGAGAAAGTTTGCAGACCCGGTGAGCTGTCCTCTGCTACGCTGGGCACCTCTACAATTTTCCACATTTGAAGGTCAGTGGTTGTCCTATTGCGATCCGTAGCCAGCCAGTGTGGACGTTTTATTGCGGTGCGCTGTGCCAGGACGGATTCGTTTGTCTGCTGCTGGCGCAACCACACCGGTGAGTCTGCAACGAAACGAGTACATTAATCTTGGTGCGAAAAAAAGGATAAATTATTTATGTGCGCACAGTTAATCCGATCCGTTGGGAGAAATACTACTGAATTATATAAACACCGAGATGAAATGCATAATTCATCAAAGGAAAGACAACCAGATGGGGCAGCACTGTAAATGGCATAATTTGAAGAAAAAAAAACATATATAACATATATATGATGAAATTAATCAAAAAATATATTAAAAAGTGTCTTTTTATTAAAAATATTATGTTCTTTTTATTTCAATTATATTGCACTGCCGATTTAAAAATATGCTCTTAGCATATAAATAGCATAAACAGGTCAATCTAAATATTTTTCACGTGAGATAAATGTGTGTTTTACATCTGTCCTAATTTACATTCGGACAGCTAAAAATATTGGGTACTAGGTTCACGTGAAAAAAAAATATATTTATCTCGAGCGAAAAAATGTTTTAGCTTTCATATAAAAACCCGAGTTCACGAAAAAGTTACCATACATTAATTCATAAATTAAATCGGTGATGTTTATTATTTAATGGACGAAAAAGCTATTCTTCAAATCATTAGCATAAGCTAAAAAACAAGCAATAACTATAATATATAACTTAAAAAGCTAATATGAAATAAGTTGTTTTTAAAAAAGCTATCTAATCAGCGTGCCTTAAATTTAACGCACATTGATTGAGGAACAATGTTCTTATGATTTAAGCTCACATATTGCGCCCGAATTAATATTTAAGAACATATTTAAAATTGCTCTTATGAATTCAGAACACACATCAAAACGAATAGATCAAAATATTAATATTCATTTAATGTGCCGATTTTGATTTTTAAAGGGCTCCAAATTTAGTGTACTTTTAAAAAAACAATTTTACAAGCACACAAAATTAATATTGTATATATATTGAATAAATATTTTGCATACAAAAAATAAAAAAATATCTGCATTAAAATCTAAAATTGTGCTTATAATACATTTGCAAACGACAAATCAAATTTGTAATAATACATAAATAAATGTTCATTCATATGTAAAAAATAATATAATTCATCGAGCTTCTAAAGTTTGTGGCACCTCCATCCATTGATGATACGAATACCAATACAAGCTACATTAGCTCATGATAAAGAGCTTAGTATTACAAGTACATTTAAGAATTTTAATAATTACATGTATTTATTAAAACTAGAACATTTTTTATTTATATAAGCACAAAAATATATCGCTAAGATGATTTATATTTATAAAAGTATGATAATATTGGCACATCATTTAATGAAAAGTACGTTTATTTGTTTATTTGTAATATTTTTTATTTATTTGTACATTTTTTATATTTTGACAATAGTTTTTGTATAATAACAAAGTACACGTGTTCAGCGACAAACATATATTTACAAGTACGGTTTATTTTGATCCATTTTAAAAATACTAGGGGCCGTTTTATTCACGTTGCTCTAAAGTTAGAGCCGTCTTAGAGCGGGGATTTTTGCAATCACAGCAACAATTCGTTTTATTCACCCGAATCTAACGAGTTAGTGCTGTCATTTTAGACTTTGCTTTAGCTTAGAGCCAGCTCTAACTTAGGTAGTCGAAAACGACCACCAAAGTAGTTTAGAGCCAAGGATTTTTGGTTTGGAGCGTTGTTCTAGCGTTTTTATTTTATTCACTCATTTTTGAAATGGTTGATTTATTATTTTATTACTTATATTTAGTGCTTGTGCATTGTTAAATTACCACGAGCACGTGTGGGATGAGAATTGAATACAACAATTTGGAAGACGAGGATTACGATTATTTACAAAAAACGATACGATGTTGCCAAGAATTCAGCTGGATAAAAATGACAACGTGGAAGTTTGAGTCAAGACACGTCCCTGTAAAATAAAATTTTGACCAAACATAAAAAGTTGAGGTGGGTGTTTCTAATAAATTTTAGAAGGCTATTCAGTAAAAAATAATTGCCAGTATTCAGAAGACGTTTGGGATAGATGTGCAGTATCCTGTATATTTTTTTTGACCGAACCAAAAAGCTAGAATTTATAGTTTTTATGAACTAGTTAGTAGTTACAAAACGTCTCAAACATTAATTCAGACTGTCAGGTGCCACAATCTCGCCAAAACTGAAACTCAGTATTCTGCTATACACTATCTCGTTATAAAAAATGTAAAAGTCACAAAAAAATACATTTACCTATGAGCAACCGCGGATAGTCTGGAGAAACATGGAAGTTCTATAGTATAAAGAAAGAGCTAACCAACCCTAAAACCAAGACTAGGCATGACTTTAAAGATGTCAGCAGTAGCCCGTGCACGTCCATTCTCTAAACAGATTGAACATTTTTGATCAAGTGTCCAATAGAGAGCTATCGCACAACCAGAAGTTCCTTAGTTAAACTGCTTCAATATTTATCCTAACCTCGGAACCAACTTCAATTAAAAAAATGTTGTTTAAAAATCTCCTCCCAATTCTTTAGAAAGATTTTCGGCTAAAAAACTACAAATGCGCAACGTAGACCAATCGAAAGCCTAGACTGGTTCGTCACGAGTTCGCACGGTAAAGGTTGAGACGACGCTGGCACAGTCGTACAAATAGGTTCAGGAGGCCGATTAAGGAATCAGGCTCACGTCCATTGTTGCATTCACATAAAAATATTCGTGCCTTTCCCGGTGACAAAACAGAAGTTGCATCCGCAAGAACTCAGCGGACACTAATGGGGCACCTGTGCAGTACGTGCAGCCTTTGTGGGTATCTCTAAAGCTAGCGACACAGCATTATATGAATTCGTGCGTGCGTGTGGCGAATGTAAACAAACTAAAATTATAATTGTGATGGCTCTAAATAATTGTCAAATCTCTATCAGATTGCTGCGATTCTTGCAAATTTTCCAGGGATATATTTAGAGCGACTCTAAAGTTAGAGCTGCTACTATAGAGCGTACCTCAGCTTTAAATCATGTCAATACAACCAAACTTTAGAACGCGTTCTAAATACCAGCTCTAAGCTAGAGCAAGTCCTAACTCCTAACTTATTTAGAACCGCTTTAATAAAACGGCCCTAAATGTTTAAAATGTAAGCTGATAAACTTTTAACAACATTGTTTAACCACAATTTTAAGAACAAATTTCTTACAACATTGTTAAAAGTGTACGCTGAATAAGCATCAATGTGGCTTTGTGATTTTGAAATTATAATACCGGGTGTGCTAATGACATAAAATCAAGTTCAGAAAGATACAAATTATTTAGTAAACAATCAAAGATGATTAAAAATAAAATAAGAATTTGTATTTTTAGATTAAAAAAGAAAATACAGAGCATAATTTAATATAATAATGGAATTTTCCGCAAAAAGATGTAAATTAAATTTTTAAAAAAACCTCCGTTTCCATAGAAAGCGTTCAATATCCAATATCATAATTAAACTATTAAAAACAATGTCCACAAACTGGATTTAACATATATACATATACTCGCTAATGTGAAATGTAACCATTTCCAGCTAACCGCATTGAAGTGCTCCCGAAAAGCACAAAACCGCAGACTTCAATTTAAAAATATATAGTATATTTATAGCATGGGCACATAATTATTCGTATCAAAGAGTTTCGCACGCGAGCGGACGCTTGCACCCTATTTCGCACACGAGAGCTTTCGTTATTTCTGCGTTCTTTATTTAAATGCGCCCAAAGCACTTAATTGAAAGGTAAACACAATAATCTAACTGCGTTGCATATTTCAGTACAGCCGTCTGCCAAGTACACACTCACACACATACACACACACACATAAACGCAAATGAGGTAGGATGAGGTAGACGCTCAAAGGCAAATGGGGAATAATTGAGTATTTTCTCAACGCGGCGTTGCAATTTTAATGGGGCGCATATACGATTAAACGTGGTTGCATCAACGGCAGCGGTATTTACGAAAGGGTGGCATAAAGCTGGACAACTGGCGATGAAACATGCGACAGTATTGTGATTATTTTGTAAGAAAATACTCTCTTTTTTCATATATATAATTTGTTATAATTCCACGAATTTATTGTATTATATTTTTTATGTATAACAATTTATATTTATTTTACTGGTACATTTGTAAGGTTTAGACCCCCTGACTTTTATCACTAATCAAAGGTTTTTTCTATACAGTCCCGCAAGGACATATAAAAGAGGTAATTTAAACAGAGAACAGAGAGCTGTGGCTAGCTGGCGGGCACTGGAACTTTAGACACACATCATGCGGATTGTTTTCATGTGACCCGTAGGGATACACAAAAGGTTGTTTGATATAAAGTTGGTGAATACTGCGGAACAACTTTTCTCAATCATCGACGATTATTTGTTCAGTTAAAGTGCTTTCATTTGTGTTATTTATTTTTGTTTATAGTTTTTTTTAGGTAAAAACAAAGATGGTGATCAAATGATGAATTAAATATAGCTAATTGTACATCCCAATTGTAAAGATAATATATTGAGCGAACGCGAGCTTGTAGAAACACACCTATATTCACTACCTGCGGAGTAAGCAGATATAGGTAGAAAATCAGGAAGTGTCTATTATATATAAAACACTCTAAAACATTAAAAATTAAAGCAACTAAAAGACTAGCAAAGACATAAACCAATTGTGGTGATATATAGTGTTTTTGACTATACATCACCAAAAACCCTGGTAGTATGCAATTTTGTGGTGGTATATAGTGCTTGCCAGAAAATCATGTTTGAACAAGAAGGTGATGATTTTTGATAGAGTTAAAACCAAAACCGGAAACCGAATTTAGAAACTGGAACTGGTACAGCAAACATAAAATTAATATTTCATATTTAAGGAAATGCGATTTCTGAACAGATTTCTGATTAAACTGTTTTGATATTTATGATTATTCGTTAAAAATTTAATAAAGGTTTGTCAATATTTTTTTAATAATATATTTAAATTTTATAAGGAAATATGTCTTCTTCTTATGCTGGCTTACAACCCGGTGTGGGTCTGGTCCACGCGTAACATCTCTCACCAACCATGCATGATTTGGTCAAAATATGAACAATTTTAACAACATCATGAAAACAGCATTAAAAAATGGACCATCCTAACAGCAACATGACAAAGCAGCTCTTTAACAGCATCAATAAAATGCTGCTAGAGGCGAACGCACGCAGGTCTCAATATGTGCTAAAAAGCATCGATTAAATGCTTCTAATAAGATGTAGCATTCTAAAATGTTAATAAATGCTCCTTATTATTGACACGCAATTAACTAGAACTGTAAAAACTCTTTAATAATTCATAATTCAATACGGCATTGGACCAAGTCTGGAGTGTTTACAGAAAACTAAAGAATATGCAATTACAACGCATTAATGATATTCAAGCTACAACGGACCAGTTAGTTACTAGCAGAAACACGGTTATGAATAAAAAATCAAGATCCGAGAGCTTCCACTTCATCTGAGCCTCTGCATAAAATTTGTTCAGTTATCTATCAGCCCACCCAATCGTATATTTTGTCGTCTGATGTCAAATTTAATTGGTCGACCTATGCTGTTATAATGGTACAACCGTATAGTAGTATTTAGTATTGCCGTACTAATGGTATTGTTATTATAGCTTTATTACACCTTTTAGAAATGCAGCTCTAATGTTCTGACTTTATAACAATATTGCATGCGCCTGTAAGTAGGCGTATAGTAACACAAATATTCTTATCGCCCTTTTAGCTTTATAGTACCATGATTGCAGCTTTATAAGGACATTTGCAAATGTTATAACCTTGACATTGAAAATAACAGTATAGTAACAATTATGTTGATATATGAGCCTTATACGAATTCTAAAGGAATTTAAAGAGATTAAAAAAAAATTTAAGGGTTTTTTAAAGCGATTTTATATGGGATTTTAAAGGATTTTTTAAATTTTAATTTAAATTCTAATTTATTTTATATTATAGTAACATTTATGTTGATATATGAGCATTATACGGTTTTATTGTTTGTAAGGCCCAAAACAGGTATTAAATCGCCTTGCTCCCCTCCCCATTTAAGAAGTCCAATTTTAAAATTGGTCCTTCAAAATGCATTTTAGAAAACATTTTAAGTTTTTGGCGGCGCATGTTTAGTTGTTTGTTATTTTATATAAAAACTGGAAAAAGCAAAGATAATTATTAAATTACCATAGAATGTTAGGGAGTGGCAGATTTAGAATGGCTTTAAAATAAAGTTTATTTCTCTAACACCTCTATTACACACTCCACAAAATATTATTTAAAAAATTTGCATTTTTTGTGTTATCTTTCTTTCCCATAAAGAGAGAGAACGAGCGATGCGATCCCCACAAATTGTTATTGCAAAAAATATTATATACATTATCTATTATTTTTTTATACAACTTCGTGAAAGAACCTACTATAACTGCATTTAAATTGTTTAGGGCTAATAAATAAAAATATTTTTTTAAATAATAGTATCACAAAAAAGGAAAAAGTGATTTTTTAATTGAAATTAGGAGATATTTAGGTTTTGGTGTGTGGCCACAAGCGCAAATCACAAATCTGCCCAACACAGATATCACACGATTGCTACAAATTTTTATACGCGTTTGGGATTTTAAAAGGAATATTTTTAAAAGATTTTTTAAAGGAATTTTAAACATATTTTAGAGTGATTTTAAACATATTTTAGAGTGATTTTAAAGAAATTTTAAAGGGATTTTCAAAGAAATTTTATAAGGATTTTAAGTGGATTTTAAAGCAATTTTAAATAGATTTTAAAAGGGATTTCAAAAATATTTTAACGGATTGTTTTATTGATTTTTAAAGGAATAATAAATGGATTTTAAAAGAGTTCGGAAAGGGATTTTAAAAGGATTTTTAAGGGTTTAGGAGGCGGTTATTAATGCTCCATTCATTTATATACGGCCTTCATCCGTTGTTATAAGCACTTGTTATTTATTTTTCTGTCTGCTTTGTAGGTAAAGTTAAAATTATCATCATTTGAATTTTAACTTTAATTATGAGTAAACTTTGAGAAAGACTACACCCAATATTTGCAATATAGGGGTGATAAACTTGATAAACCTTCGGCAGAATATATATTTATGATATTTGTGTCTAAAATGTATTTGAGGCATTTCTGAAAGCCGTATTTAAAAGTGTTAAATAAATAATTATTTTTCTTTTATACTAATATTAAAAAATAATAGTATTAAATGAAATATGATTTAATATAAGAATAGGCGAATTTCAAAATATATATAAAAGAAATATTTCTTAATATATAGGGTTTTCCATTAAGGGCGCTTGAGCTTTGAAATGAAAAAAAAATACATGTAGGAGAGATATTTG
>JAAAKO020021558.1:0-14944 GCA_010015015.2 Bolitophila cinerea | reverse complement strand
TGTTGGAGGCGATCCGACAGACTGTCACGTCGATCGCAAAATTATAGTGATGGTGATACGGTTTTATACGATAACAGGTATGTAACAGATTATAATTAAAGTCGCAAAGAAGACTCATTATGATCATACGATCTTTTAAAAATGATGTTTCAGTTTAAAAGCCATTTCAACCTTCAGATTACCCTTGAAACGTATCTTATGCTACGTACATACAAATGGGTAACTGTCAATTTAAGTTTGAGCACCATCCAATTATGTGTCAATTAGCTTGTTTTATTTGGCAATGATTGTTTAATTGTTGATTTTTAACTGACATTGAGTCAGTGTGAACACGCTTGTTTGTAATTGGCAAAACTTTTTGTGATTGGCATCAAAAACTAACTTGTTGGTTCTTTTTTTTTGGCAGGACTGCCAATTAAAATTCTCATACTCAAAGTGCATTTCCGCCATCGTTTGTTGTATTCATCGTTGTTTTTTTTGCGTAAAATAACTTTTTGACAACAAAAAATTGAGGTTTTTAGTTTTAATAAATTAATGAATTTTCAATTGTTTTTCAGTAAATATAATAATAATAGCTGTAGAGCATATTCAAAGAAGAAAAAACCCTGTCAAATAACTTTTTGACTGTACATACAAAAAAAGTTAAGGTAGGTATTTTATAATATTTTTTCATGGCTATTCAGTAAAAACAATTCAAGAGTCCTAAGAAGTCCTAAAGTGGGCATTTCTAATTATTCTACGATTTGGGGGGAGTGTGTTATACTCAAATTGCAGCAACCTATAGAGAAAAACCCGCCCTTTTTAAGCCATTGCCTGATGATCTTTTTCTCTTTTTCATTCCATTGTATGTTTTTCCTGTATGTAGAGAATTTCTTTACAGTTTTATGCCTTAAACAAACTTTCCATTAAGATTCTATTGAAAAGGATGTTTTTAAACTTTAAATACTACCCATCTACAAGAGGACTTTTTCGGGTGACATTTTTTTCATTTCTTTTTTAAATGAAGATTCGGCCAATTGAGATTAGACCAAGTTGCGTTAGGTCAATCGAAAGACACCCCTTTCATCTTTGTATGTAATAATGGAGAAGTACGAGAGTAAATAACTTTAAAAAGGAGAAAAAATACTCAGATCGGTGTACTTTTGGCAGCGCTGGCTTATCTTTCTATGTCTCTCTCCCTCTCCAACTGTTTTTCTCTCTCTCCCATTTATATATATAAAACCTAACGACAACAAAGTATTTTTTTTCTTTTTTATACCTAAAAACCAAATTTTGCATAAATCATACCTCAATGAGGACCAGGCCCTATCTTATCAATCCTATCCGATCACGTCCTTCACGATAATCCACGAATTTCTTTTAACCAACTAAAGACCCTTACCGGTCACCCATTTTTCTATAACCAAAGTTGGGTTATGTCCGAATAACCTCCCATCCTCCCGATCACTATAAAAATGCATCTTTTACCATATCTCTCCCAAAGGCGGCAAAAACCTCTAAGTGGTGCATCTCCTATCCTAACCCGCACTGCTATCCTTTCCCATACACCATATAAATCCATCTCTTTCACCATCTCGCCCAGAAGCGGTCCACATTTCCACACAATTCTCGTATGACTCTGGTCATGGGCCCATGGGCCTTATGTCCGAATCGAAATGGACATAAAGCCCATGGGTCTTATATCCGTTTTGACATGAACTTTATGACCGTTTCAACCTGACATAAGTCTAATGGGCGATTCAATCAGACATAGGGCTCATAGGCTTTATGTCCGTTCCAACCAGGCATAAGGCCCATAGGTTTTATGTCCGTTTCAATCATAAATAGGGCCCATGGGCTTTATGTCCGTTTCATTCTGACATAGGGCCCATGGGCTTTATGTCTGGTTTTACTTGCGCTTTATGTCCGTTTCGTTTCGGACATAAGTCCCATGGACTTTAGGTCCGTTTTAAACAGACATAAGGCCATGGGCTTGTGTCTGTGGGACTTATGTCATCCCATCTTCTCTTTTGCTCGTCGGCCAGTTTGACGGAGAAACAATTTCTCTCCTATGACGGAGTTCAAAAAACCACCGTCTAATTTTATTTGTCATGGAGAAACTCCATCAACATTTATCTGCTAACATGATCACCCTTGCCGCAGAAACCGTGACATAGACAAATCAGACGGGTTATTAGAATTCCGTCTGCGGAGAAATCACACGGTGAAACCGCCTGTTTATCCGTCAGTGTGATCCTAGCTTTAGCTTAATGTTTTTGTAGCTTCTGTAAGCCTTCCAAAATTATGATTTGTCGAACTCTGGAAAATAAGCTTCTTTTTCGGTGATGAACTTCTCCATTAAGTCAATTTGAGATGTGTTCTGCCAAAACGATACCATGAATATTATCGATGTTTTCCTTATTTGTCTCCTATTTTGCGCGTCCTGGGCGTTGATTATCCTCGCAGCTCTTTCGTCCACTTTAAAACTATCTTATAACCCACTTATGGACGGTAGAAATCGTCATAGAACACTCCTTCATGTGCTTATCAATCTTTGCTTTAATTTGATTAGTGGTCTTTCGACGCAAGACTTAAAACATAATTACGGCACGAATCTTGTTCATTTTTCATGTTGACAAATAAATTGACACTAATACTACGATAACACGGACAGTTAGTAGCTTTTGATTTTCAGAGAGTTGGCCACCAGTTGGCATGCAATTACCTCGACAGTTGACGACAGTTGGTGATAGATGGCGATAGTTGAAACTTTGGCGCAGTCGCAACTGTCGTTTTTGTTGAATTTTCAGAGTTGCCAACTGAGACTTTGTCAACTACTATTGCAAAAGTCACAGTTAACTGTTCAGCGCACTCTTTTTGGCAAATGCATCCCAAATATCGGGCTTTTTGGCATATGGCTTTTGGGATTGGGATTAAAATTCGTTTTGATCCTGAGGAGAAACCCTTACCTAAATATGACCATTAACCTTTTTGGAATTAAGCTGGTGGGAGTATTAAACTTAGTTTTCGGGGCTTGAGGAGGAAACTCCAAAAAATATGATTTCCTTCCTAAATTTTCCTATCACACAATTGGCGTGTAGGATTGGGAAGAAATTTTTATTTAAGAGTCTTGAGGACGAACCCTTCCTAAGAATATATGACTTAATCCATTTTTTTATCCATTTATCCATTTTTTTAGGATGACACGAGAAATTATTAGAGACCCTTTTAAATAAAAGTTTCATTACATCCCACTAGTCATTGGCCAAAAAACCAAATGGAAAGATTTAGTGAAGTATAGTCATATTTAAAAATCCGTCCATTCTAAAAACCTTAAAAAGGATCGAAATACCGTTAATTTACAAGTTGCGAATCGTAACCAACCCGATTACTTGATTACACGAACTAATACTAAAGTACTACTTTCGAAAGTTGAGTCTCAGTTGAACATGCGCAGTTGACTGTTTGGGTGATTACATGAATTGTCGGTAACTGTTACCAACTGCCGATGGCAGCGACAGTTGTCAACTGAGAGCAACTATCGAATGTACCAGTCCGTGTAATCGTAGTATAACGGCCGATTTCTTCACCGAGTTCATACCGAGTTCGAACTTCGAACCGGTGTTTGCCCTAACTCGGTTCAAACGATTTCGAATTCTGGTGAAGAAATTGGCCGTAACCCATTGGTCAGATTGGCGTTGGACAGATTCTAATAAACAAAATCCAGAATAATCCACGAATTTCATTGGTTAAAAAGTTATCGGGCCCACTGTGAACTGTTTTTGTTTTTTTTTTGTATTGTCCTAAAAGTTCAACATGCTGAACTTACTCCGAAGACACTCCAAAAACCACCAAAATGTGGATTCGGAGTTGTCCTTTACTTTAATGATCGCCAAAATAAAACTTCATGACATTTCTCGCTGCAATTTGTCGTGTCATATAAAAAACGAATGGTCTACACGATAAAATTAAATTCATCTCGCCACGAGTGACATCTATGCATCATTTTGGGTAAATATTGAACGACCATCGTGTACAGCGTTGCCATATTGGAGTAAAAACGTAATTTTGACGCTTTAAAGCCAAAATGACGTTGGGAGCGAAATCATTTTTTGTTACGCATTCGTGCGTTGCAGTCACATTATGGAAGGATTCATTTCTTAGTATTAGAAGCTGCTCAACAATCCCTTCGTGGAGAATCGAACGAATGGAAAGAAAAAACTTCAGACGTGTATGCCACTTTCGCTGAGTTTGAAGAGGATTTATTGAGCACTTACCCATCATATTCGGCGAAAGCTGATGCGGGGAACTGTCGTTTCCTGAGCATTGTCGTTTTTGGGGAACTATCGTTTTCTGGGAATTGTAGTTTTTGGGTAATTGTCGTTCTCGGCGAACTGTCGTTTTCGGAGAATTGGTATTTTTGGGGAATTGTCGTTTTCAGGGAATTGTAGTTTTCGGAGAATTGGTATTTTTGGGGAATTGTCGTTTTCAGGGAATTGTCGTTTTCGGAGAATTGGTATTTTTGGGGAATTGTCGTTTTCGGAGAATTGGTATTTTTGGGGAATTGTCGTTTTCAGGGAATTGTCGTTTTCGGGGAACTGTCGTTTTAGGGGACAATTGTTTTCGGAGAATTGCTGTTTTCGGGGAATTGTCGTTTTCGGGGAACTGTCGTTTTCTGGAAATTGTTGTTTCCGGAGAATTGACGTTTTCGGGGAATTGTCGTTTTTGGAAAATTGTCGTTTTCGGGGAACTGTCGTTTTCAGAAATTTGTCGTTTTCGGAGAATTGACGTTTTCAGAGAATTGTAATTTTCGAGGAATTGTTGTTTTCGGGGAGCTGTCATTTTTGGGGAACTGTCATTTTTGGGGAACTGTCGTTTTCGGAGAATTGTCGTTTTCGGGGAGCTGTCGTTTTCGGGTAATTGTCGTTTTTGGAGAATTATCGTTTTCGGGTAATTTTCGTTCTCGGGGAGCTGTCGTTTTCGGGGAATTGTCGTTTACGGGGAACTGTCGTTTTTGGGGAATTGTCGTTTTCGGGGAATTGTCGTTTTTGGAGAATTGTCGTTTGCGGAGAATTGTCGTTATCGGGGTGCTGTCGTTTTCGGAGAATTGTCGTTTTCGGCAAATTGTCTTTTTTGGGGAGCATCCGTTTTCGGAGAATTGTCGTTTCCGGGGAACTGTCTTTTTCGGGAAACTGTCGTTTTCAGATAATTGTCGTAAAAAACGATTTAGTATAAGTCGAGAACGTCGGATCTTCGTCCTGAGAGTCTTGAAAGATGGAGCCAAAATTCAAAGTGCCATATGTAGTGTAGAAGGTCCTCGGTTGTGCGACCGATATCTTGTAAGTGATTTGACCGATATTCAACGAAACCGATGATTATTCCAATCTGTTTTTGCGAGTGATAAGATTGAACCGTGGTGCTCACTAGGACCAGACAGAGGTGTCAGCCGATGAAAAAATATCGGCGGCCGGCTAGACCCTGAGATAGACGGCGGCCGGCGGCAAACTTGCTGAAGTCGATTTTAATGTCGGCTGGCGGCTAGCTAATTTATTTCAAAATCATGGTAATAACGCCGATTCTAGAGGGGGAGGGATCGTAAGATTCTAAAAAAAACAATATCTTCTTTTCCTACACATTTTCAGTTAAATGTAGCTTCTACTTTCCTTACATTATTTGCTAAATAATTGACTATGCTCTAGTTCAAACCTAATTTATTTGGTTAATAAAATTCATGTTCCATATTTTCCATATATTCTTTGGTAAAATTCAAATTAACACCATTTTGTTGATTCCTCTAACTGTAGAGGTTTTTCTAGGTTTTCTCCTGGATTTCAGTGGAATTTTCCGTGATTTCACCTGGATTTCAGGGGATTTTCTCTGAGATTTTAACGGGATTTCACCGGTATTTACCGCACCATTTTTTTATTTTGAAAAAAATCCCGAGAATATACCAGAGAAATTCAGGAAATATCTCACAATCAAATTTCTCGAAAAATTAAAAATTCCGGGAAACAGAAACACAAAAACCTCAGGGATTAGTAAAATCCCTGGAAATCCAGATAAATCCTGGAAAATCTCGGAAAATTATTGGAAATCCTGCAAAATCTCAATAAATTTTGTAAAAACTCCAGAAATAATTATTAATTTAGTTGGACTGTAATTTTTTTGATGTTTGTTTTCGCTACGCGGTAAATGGCCTTTTTTTGGCTCGATGGAAACTGTTATTTTAGGGTGCACATTTTTTATTTTTTGGAGCGCATTTTTTTTGGAGCTCATTTTATTTTTGGAGCACATTTTTATTTTTTTTTGAGCACTTTTTTTTACTTTTTTTTTGAAAAGCCTATTATTTAGAAATCCTAGATTTTTTCATCTCATATATATTTTTGAGATAAAATAAATATCGTTTTTGCTTAATAAAAATATGGCAACGCTGCTCGTGTATATGCTAATAAAATATAACCCGTGTGAAGAATGAACTATTCTAAGTTTATCAATATTAGCATATTAGCATTCATTGAGTGCAATCGGCTCTAGTTATAAGACCTTCACATTACTCACAGATTACCACTATAAAAATTAAGTGTAATAGCCTCAGTGATTGAACCTTCTTTTTACCTAGATATTTCAATCAATCACATCTCAACTGTACACGTTCATTTCAATTAAATAAAAATTTAAATTGCACTACATCGTTTGTCATATTAAAGTTTATATCATTGAGTACACATATAAATGATAATAATAAAAATTAAACAGTTTACATTGTAAGTACTGGAATTAAAGATAAACGAGCTAACAGCATTCACGCCAACTTGAATATAAATAAGGTAAAGCTCTCACATTGGATATATTAACGTGTAATTGCTTCTCAACGGCTATGTACAATATCTTATATGCAAAAAGATAGATAATCTATTTATACGACATATTATTCATCTATTATTATTCATTTTATGTGAGTATATTAACATGATTTGGTCTAATTGGCAGGAATTGAATTAAGTTATAGTGTAATTGTGTGTTTTTTTTAATTTACTTAATACATATATAATTTTTTATTGTATATGATCTGTGATCGTTTTACGATCAAACTATTATTTCTCACACATTTTGTAGATGATCTAGTTTTTGTTCTTAGCGAAAATTGAAAGATTATACTCGCAAATGTAATGAATACGAATTAATTAACATTGTGATTAATGACTTTATTACTTTGTAGATAGAAAGATTAAATAAGTTTTTTTTTCATTTCAACGAACACTTTTGCTGTCTTTTGAAGGTGTGTGTAATTATAAAAATAGAGAGGGATAGTTAAATGTATTTTATAATTATCCTCCGATCCGCATAACGCGTCAGTGCATGGGATTTTAACCCTTTTTTGGCGGGAATCGAAAGAGATAGACACTAAACAAAAAACGAAACCGGAAACCGGATGAAATCGGATTAAATTCAAACTGTTTTCCCACAAATTAATGATTGTACACTCTTGAGTCCACAATTAATAGATCACGACGGCGACGGCGACGTTCAGCTTACGCGCGCGAGCTCT
The DNA here is from genome assembly GCA_010015015.2 of Bolitophila cinerea. Classification (NCBI taxonomy): domain Eukaryota; kingdom Metazoa; phylum Arthropoda; class Insecta; order Diptera; family Mycetophilidae; genus Bolitophila; species Bolitophila cinerea. Next base: position 7,416 of record JAAAKO020021558.1, on the reverse strand, counting down.
TCTCTTTGGCTCCACCGAATTGATTAATGGTACTTTTCATCCAGCACGATGATGCTGCTGTGCGCATTTTGAGTCCGCACAATATGCCGAATTGTTTCAACCCTAGGGCTAAGGGATTGTGTGTGTATATATGTAAATGTGTAAATGCGTTTGGTAATTTAATCCACATTGCGCTCATTTTCGGTCAAATGATATAGAAAAAGGAACGCTGTTCGACTTCTATAAGCGTTGGGTCGGTCGCGTCGGTCGCCGCCGTCCAAGAATAAATAGTATTTATATTTATTCCCTTTTTTCGCACACATATCCTGACACGCACAAGCAGAAAAACAAACAATGAGCTCCGAAAATAAGAGCAATCATTAATCATCGGAGGTTCCATTTCGACTCTTCTATATCCGTGTGTTCGAGATGCTCGAAGGATACGCACGACCGGAGACGGGAAAAAATGTGGGTCAAGCAAATAAATCTGAGTACATGGATTTATGTACACGATACACACCGAAAGGAATAACACACAGACACGACGCACATGTGTGAGCTTATATAAATATACACATCTAATGTTATTCTGTTAATTAATCTCTCTCTCTCGAGAAATTGTGCTCGGTCGTGTGCAGACAAGTGTGAACGATTCATATCGCATATATTTTTATATAAAATTTATATACGTACATTTGTGTATGTAAGATGTATCAATTTCTTTGTATCATGGATGTATATCTGTATATATTATATGGATATAGCATATATATGTACGAGTATATACTATATTTAGTGTGATAAAACTGTGTTAAAGCAACTCTTTCTTAAAATTATATAGAATACACTTATAACCCGCACAGCAAACAACTCAACTAATCTGAGTTTTCAAAAATCCGAGTTTTCTAAAATCCCAAAAAAATCGGTTTTATCTATTTTCGAATTATTTTCGAATTATTTAAGAAATATTTTCGAATTATATTCGAAGTATTTCGAATTATTTTCGATTTTTTTTCGAATTATTTTCGAATTATATTTGAAGTATTTCGAATTATTTTCGATAATTTCATTCATTTTAATTCCAGTAGTAAAACAAATAATTCGCAAAAAAAATGTTTTGGTTTTATCCATTTTTGATTTAATTTAAGATTTAAAAAAACAGCAAACAACTCGACTAATCCATGTTTTTAAAATTTTCGAGTTTTCTAAAATCCACAAAAATGGTTTTATCTATTTTCGAGTTATTTTCGAATTATTTTCGAATTATTATCGAATTATTTTCGAATTATTTTCGAATTATTTTCGAATTATTTTCGAATTATTTTTGAATTATTTTCGAATTATTTTCGAATAATTTTCGAATTATTTTCGAATTATTTTCGATTTTTTTTTAAATGTTTTCGAATATTTCATTCATTTCAATTCCAGTAGTGAAATAACTAATTCCCAAAATATATAAAAAGCAAAAATTCAAAAATACACACGCAGCAGTCGACTTTTCCGACGCAATAATGGAGAGAGATCTGCTCGTGGAAGAGGACAACACGCTACAAAGAGATACATCTCAGTCTTTGTGTATACACTTAGAACTCGTATCAGTTCTCACATCTATAGCATTTATCGCTGAACACCACGTCTAGCCGAGAATCGCTTGTAGAACTGATACGAGTTTTAAGTTAGATGTATCCCTTTGTAGCGTGTTGTCCTCTTCCACGAGCAGACCTCACAATGATTGCGCCGGAAAAGTCGACTGCTGAGTGTAGAAACGGTGGCGACGGAGAAACTCGAGCAGCAGGCAGATCAGCCATTATTTGATGTTGAGGCAGTGTTCTAAATCGCACTCAGGTCACACACCAGGACGTACCAGGTTGCGGCCATCAATGATCCAGAATGTGCGTCGAAGGTATAGCCAAGGGTTACCTGCGTGCCATCGTGAAGACCTGTCAAGTGTGCATCGCTGACGAGAAGCTTGGTTATTGTTCCTTTCTGTGGGAGAATGATGGGATGCTTCTCGTCGTATGAAATAATCATCAAGTAGTACACCAGCTGTGTCTAAGAAGGGTGACAGAGACAGCAGGGCACTGTGTTTATCAACAGCTCCAGATTTCTGTAGATGTGAAAGATCACTGGACAAGTGTTGTTGTTGCGTAATTTTCACCCAAAGTGTGCGTGCGGTGAGTAGCACGTTGGGCGTCAATGATCCTAATAATCGATCAACTGGTTTTCGTTGAACATTGGTGGCAAAGCGCAGACAATACGCAGTGACTCGTAGCAGACGTGTGAGCTTCTCATAGTTGTCAACGAGCTGCCAAACAGCTCTATGTTCTTCGTCAGTCGACATGACACACAATTTAGGAGGCCAAGATGACATAGGTTGGCATAGCCAGTCTGGCCCGTTCCACCAGATCTTATGGGCCTCAATCTCGGACGGTAGGATGCCTCGTGACGCGCAATCAGCCGGGTTGTCCTCTGATCGCATGTGAAGCCAGCGGTGTAGGCAGATTATCGACCCAGGATAAGAGTTCAGTTTCGGAACGCAACAATGCTGTCACACCCATCATCAGCAGCAAAACTCGCACTAATGGCCGACGCGTCAGATGTGGCAATGGGAGCTTAAATGCAGCAGTTAATCAGCGGGAATTGGCAATCCCTTGCCTTCTTCTCGCGTAAACTCAGCGACACGGAGAAAAAGTACATCGAATACGATCGCGAGCTACTTGCAATATATACGGATCATAAACCCCTAACTTTCGTGTGTTCACAGAAGCTAGACAAGTTTACCCCGAGACAGACCAGACATCTGGACTATATTAGTCAGTTTTCCTGTGACATCCGAAATATTAGCGGGAAGGAAAATATGGTCGCGGACGCTCTATCTCTAGTCGAATCGATATCACCCCCCATCTCCAATCGAATACTTAAAGCTCGCCAGAGAACAAAGTGTCGACGAAGAGCTACAAGCGCTACAGCAACAGGGAGAAACATCTTTCACGATAAAGCGGATTTTAAAACCTTCACACACGGGTGAAATCTACTGTGACATTTTATTTTTTGCGAGATTAGCATCATTACTGTATAAATCCAGTATAGTACTTTGGGAGATAAGCCCCACGTTTTCCCAATAGCGGCATATCCAAAGAGCTTTTAGAGATTTATTAGTTTTATTCTTTGTTTGTTTATTAAAAAGAAGTTTTCTATCAAAAATTACCTCCAGATATTTGACTTCTTAAGTCAATTGGAGGTCTTTATTAAACAGTTTTAGGTTTTTACAAAGTTCATATTTCCTTTTATGGGAAAATAGAACCAATGCGTTGTCCATCTGCCCATAGAATTAAAATTTGGAATTCTTCTTTAAATTACGCCGTGTTTGCCGAAGTAAAATTTTTTAATCTCACGGCGATTGTGCATTATTGTCACCGTGAATTTTGTTGTAGTTATTTTTTTGTTTTTCAATAATGAAACTTAACGTCAGGCAATTGAGACTTATTCACACGAAAATCCTGAGAAAAATGCACAGGCCGTCTGTGACTTATTCTCGAGAGACTTAACGTCAGGAAAAATCGTGAAAGTAACGAACAGTTTGACTGTGAGTTATTCTCAATAGATGTCCACCTGTGCATTACTCTCACGATTTTTAGTGGCGTTAGGTCTCTTGACAATAATTCACAAGTTAGTTGTGACGTATCGTCACAATTTTTTGTGAGCATAATGCACAGCGCCATTTGAAAGCCAAGGGACGCATGTCAACAATCAGCTCCTGGAAATATATACATTTTAATTAATCGAATCGTGTGCCAAATGAAATAGAACAGGCATGACGAAATGAGCTGTATAACATATATAAATGAATGTTATACAATGTTATATTGTATATGTTTGACATATACATATAAATATACGCAGGGAAACGCGGCAATAAAATGTCAATCTATTGTGTGTATATATGTGTGTGTTCTATATATTATATTATATATATATACGTCATGTGCGATTTTCCTCTGACGAAAAGGAATTTTTCATCAACATAAGTATTTGCCATAAAATGACATGGCAAGAATGTAATGACTGGCAAGGATTTATTATGTGTTTGATATGTGCGGACGGGCGATCGCCGAGCTGCTGACCACTCTATGTTGTATATAAAATATATATCCTTCTTATACTATATGATTTTATCACACATAAATATCTAATAGGAAATGTTGGTATTGGTATAATATATGGATACGCTTGTGTGCTCCCAATTCATTGTCCAAAATCGTTTAATATACAATTATTCAATGAAATAAACTCGTGTATACAGAATAAAAGCGAAAAGTAAAAAGAATATAACATAACGTTTAATTACAATGATTTTTGTTTAAATGAAAGCAGAATTTTCTTTTGTGTTTCGAGAAATCATTTCGAGGAGCGTCAGGATGCGCTCGTCGAAGGAGCTCGCGCAGACATTGTGCGGCCGGCACAGCAGCGCATAGTGGGGCAATTTTCTACTTTTTGGTACACCAAGGCTTCAATATATGTATGCTAAAAATATGAAACTTTTAGTGGATAATGAAAAAGCTAAAATTTAAAACCCTCGAGAGAGAGGTGAGTTGGAAAGGAAGGAGGTGACGGAGGAAGAGAGAGAAAAAAATATTTAAAAAATATAAATAAAAATAAATATATATAAAAATAAATGAATAAAAAAAATATGCAGTTATTATTTTTTAAATCATTTATTCGAATGCTGTTTTTTAATTTTCCAACATAAAAGTTTCATTCAAACTTAACCCCCTCCCTCAAAGGGGGGGGATATTAATCTGACAGCTGATTCGTACTTAAGGGCTTATTTCCTTCAAAATAGTTTTTTTTTGTTACAAATTCGCCCACAAACTGTGCACTTGATAATCTATATAATAGTAGCTAAAGCCACCAAACTGTCAACTGCGCGTATTCAACTGATAAGCAAATTTCTAAAGTTGCAGTTTAGTATGCATTCGTTTTATCTAGTAATAAGGTTGAATCGTAACCAGTCAATTTGCTGTTATTCGATTCTCGTGGGATTGCGCCCACTTCATTTTAAGGTCTTGAGGATGAACCTTTTTTCAAATACATGACTTTCTTCATAAATATTCCCATCAGGCTTAAGGCCATATGACTGGTGGGATTGTGATAAAACTTCGCTTTAAGGGTCTCTAAACTCAGCATATATTCAAAAAGCCCTCGGCGTGGACATGAAACTTGTTACTTAAGCTGAGAACTTAGGATCAGTTACATCTTAGAATGCTCAAGAAACATTTCAGATATATAAGGCCAGCGGAAATGCTAATTATTCAGATATAAGCTGTATAAGAGCTGCATAATGCCTTATTTAACAGAATATTCAGGGTAAACCGTAATTCAGGTTAGTTGGATCAATCAATCAATCAATCAATCAATCCATTAAAAACTGAATAGAATCTTTTTCATCAATATAATTCGGTTGGTTTTCCTTTATAAGATACTTAATAAGAGCCTTTTCACTTTTCAGCCAACAATTTTCAGCTTATTCAATTATATGTCCCTAATAAGACACTGAAAAAGAGCCTTTTCAGCCAAGTTATTCAGACTTTATTCAGGTTGAGGTTATTGATGTGTATTTTCGTTATAAAGCACTGAAAAAGAGTTTTATCATAGAAATTATTCAACATTTATTCAGGTTGAATTTATTTTGTTGTATTGCCTTATAAGGTTCTGAAACGATCGTATCCAACCCAATTATTCAGCCTTTATTCAGGCTGAGCTGTACGGACAGGCAAAAATGGTTTTAGCGAATTATTAAAAACGACATCGATAATTATACGCCTAATTAGGTCTTATTCCGCTCAGAAGTGTAAGCCGGCCGGCTGCAGCCGTTTTTATATTTCGGCGGCCACTGGCCGATGGTGAGTACGTAGCACAACACTCAATTTTCGGATATCTTATTACTCATACCGCCTAATACACCAAATTCCAAAAATACTCATTTCTTAAAATACACAATGCAGAAATGTTGGAACACCAAAAATCTTAAAACCAAAAAGCCACATTGCCTAAAATTCGCGTAGCCCAAAACTTTCATTAGCTAATTGTTTGATACACCCTATAAATTTCGCCAAAATGTTTACAATATAACAGTGTATGTAATCTATCTATTGTGACCGCTGCAGGCTGCACCGTTTGTCTTATTTTGACAGCAGTGGTGAGTATTAAGTTTGGTAAATTTTGTCAATATCTTACTAATTGTTGTTTTTTGTGATTATATAAACTTTTATTTTGTTAAATTAATACTTCGAGCATGTATTATATAGAGTGCTAACATCACAAAAAAGCGTGCAAGCGAAGTAGTTGCATGACACTAATACATTCATAATAAATTAAATTGTCAAGGGTTGTCAATTCTTAAAAATTGTTTCCATTATCATTTTGTTAATAGAAAATATTTAAATTTATATAATTAAAAATGTTAAAATTATGTATATAAATTATTATTTATATCACTTTTAATTCCATACAATATTGTTTCTTGGTCACATTTTCAATAACATTTTATATTTTTTAATTATTCTTCTTATTCTTAATTATTCTTCCAAATATTAAACTTTTAAAAAAACAAGAATATTTAAAGTTATATTGGCAAATGGGAAAAAATGACGAAGAAAATTTTATAATTAATAATATTTTTTCTGTTTTACAATTAAAAAATGTTATGCAACTTTATTATATCTATAATAGATATGTTTTAAAAAATTGGACAATGCAAAACAGCTAAATTGCAAAAAAGAAATTTTAGAAATAATGATTTAAAATTAAATCATTTTGCATGACAGTAATTTACCTAATTTCGAATTTATTTGTATTTCATTGCATTTTAATTTATTGTTTCTGTATTATGTTTATAAATATAAAAAAGGAGTTTCTTAAAGTATTTAAACTATATTTCGTCTATTTTATACATTTAAAATAGAAGTTATACTAAATACAATTATTTATACAAACATATATTTATTATGTCCCGAAATATTTATGTATAACTATATTTTTTTACATTTAAGTGGGATCGGTATTTCAAATGACTGTTTTTCAAATTAAACTATATTTGAAATTTAAACGTGCAGTATGCGAGACCTGGTTAAAACCATATACGAGTATTCCTTTAAATCTTCGCCACGATAGATTGTTAAATGTTAAAAATGGCATAAAAACAAAAACAATTAAAACATCTGATCAATCTACTATAGGTGAGTATATGCTTATAGAATTTATTTTTCATTCGTCTAAATCAGTATCAAATCAGTAATCCGAGTATTTCTAAACACGATAGAAATGTTATGTCTTAAAAATGCGATATTAATTTGGTCTTTGGGATTTTCTCCAGAAACAAAATGAAATTTTCTTCGTATTGATTGTATTGTTTTGAAGTGCCCACAGACATATCGT
>JAAAKO020021547.1:0-14947 GCA_010015015.2 Bolitophila cinerea | reverse complement strand
CATAGGATTGACGTCATCAATGCGAAAAATAAAATACACATACAGCATAGCAGCCGAAATTCGGCGATACATCCTATGTTAAAAAAATAAATAGAATTAACCCAAATTAATGTTTTTGCTATTATTTTCAAATGAATTTTCTGTCTGACACTCGAATATACTTTTGTATATATTTAATTTAATGCTTCGCTCATAATTAGGAAACCAAAAACTATTTTATTGGGCAGATCATACTTTCTGGTTGGTCATTTATAAATTTTGAGTATGTGTTTTTCATTTTATTTTAGGAGTACAATTCTTAGGAGCATTTTTTATTGGAAGCACATATTTTTTATGCCGAATTAAAATGTATATGGCGACATTAGTTAGCTCGCTGGTTATATGACTTATGCTTGTGTAACAACAACAATTTGGCAGTTTTTTTTACAAAAGTATTTATTAATTTAAAAAAAAATTAAAGTTGGTTTTTTGCCCTTAAAAATATGTTTATAAAATATTTTTACATTTTTACTAACTTTAAAATAAATGTTACATTTATAGAGTAAATGAAACCGACTGTACGAAAAAAACATATTTTATGTGTTTACTACTCTTTTATAAATATATATTTGATTACTAAATTTATAATTGAAAATAATTTTAAAAAGAACAGTCATAAGATATGTATGTACTGTTAAGTGCGTGTCAATATACTAAGATGTGATTCTTTATTAAATCAATATAGTGGCAATAATATTTTATTTTGAGAATAAATTACTATGAAATTTTTTATGTGTACTATTAAAGCACTATACAACTAACTTGTATAAAACTTTAATGATACAATATAAATATCTTGAATATGCATAATAGTGTTTAGAGCTTTCTTAATTGTAAAAGAAACAAACAAAAAAAGTTTCCTAAAACACGGAGTATACATAAACTAATTTACAATGACAAAGAAACCCATTATTTTATAATTTAAACCGCAACGAAATAATGAAATGTAAGTGAATTTTTGATGTGATGCTCTCTAGAATCTAAAAGCAATCTCCCACATTCGAACCTAATCGAAAGGATAAAGACACCCATAATTATTTAGAAGCATCCCGAACGACAATTACGCATTCACATTGACGTGCAGATGCGGAACACACACACACACACACAACACACAAAGGGTCGAGAAGCGTTTTAGCAACCGTCAATTTCAGTTATCCCTATGATAATGGAAAATGCTTTCGCATCGCCGGTCGTCCTGACGCGTCCCTACGCTGTCACCGCACACAAATACGCACGCCGAGTCTTCTTTGATGTTCGTCGCCATTTATAAATTCGACACTTAAATTAAATTTATAATACACAATTGGCAAAGGTATACCGTCGCTCTTCGCCTACCCACCCGCTTGCCAGTTTCACCACTCCTCACGCGTCGAGACGCCTCCTGCCGCCGCGCCGCCACACCGGCCACCACGACGACGCGCAGGGCGCAGCGCCACTGAGCAATCAAAAGTTACGCATTGTCAAACACTTAGCGTCGGTAAGCCCGGAAAATTAATCAAGCGATACGCGCGCATGTGACAGCCCGGAAAATAAATTGATCAATTACGTTTTTGTGCGCGTGCAGCAGAACCGGCATCAAGTCGAGATGAGATTTTTTAAAGTGCGCGGCGGGAGCTTTCTGAAGATGCTAAATATCTTTTGCCAGGTAGATGACTTTATAACGACGAATGCAAAGAGAGACGAGAGAAACGAAAGAGAGACGAGAGAGAGCGCTCAAGCGAACTCTAAATAATTATGTCAATTATGAATAAGCTAGGAAAATCATGGGTACATTTGGGGTAAATTCGTATGTACGCAAAAGGCTCATTAATCTGTATGATGTAGCTTTATTTAAATAGAGCATAACGCAGGAAATGTGTCCTCGCATCAAAGAAAATATTTGTTTGGTTAACCGTTCTTGTTTTGCTATTATTTAACTTATTTAAATTTTGCATTGATTTTATGATTATTTTGTCTGTGATTTTTAAAATTTATATTTTTAAGATGGAGATAAAGCGTTAGTGCAAAATGATGGATAGGTTTTTTTTGGATGATTCAGTTAAAAACTATGATTATTGTTGCCTCTTGTGATTTTTAGGGCAATTTTTTATCAATTAATAACTCCTTACATCGGTATCAAGAAGATTCTGTTAACTATAAACAAGATATTCGATGTTTTCAGAATCGAACCGTTGTATTAAAGTACTTAATATTTTGTTTGTAAAGTATTCCTCAAAAATGTGTTGCACATACTTGTAGAATATAAATTTATCTATATTGTACAAACATGTTCTTTATATAACAAATAATAACCAAATTACAGTGGCGTAAAAATTAATTATTATTATATATAATTTTTTCCCTAAAAATGGTATTTTTAAATTTAGTACAAGACGCACAATGTATTGAATTAATCTACGATTTCTTGATTACATTTTTTATGTAAGCATTTGTAAATTTTATATATTTTATCTATTTTATATTATTTTATAAAATTGCAAATATTTTTTTTTTTAACAATAAACCTTAATTGTTTTCAAATTATATTCATTAGATTAAAAATTAAAAATATTCAATTTGCTATAATTTTCGCCAACTTAATTTCGGAAAATAGTAAAAAAAGGCAATCAGCTATCAGCTAGTTAATTTCTAGTGAAAAAAAAAACAGAATCTAAGAAAAGTCAAATCGATCTAAAATAAGAACAAGTTGAGCTTTAAAAGAAGCTAAATGACACTGAGCGAGTGTGTGAGAGAAGAAGAGAGTGTGTTTATGAGATATTGTCATAGAGTGAGTGAGCGCGATAGAGTGTGTTTATTTTTTAATTTAATTTTAAACATTGGTTTTTACGATATCACACACTTGCAATCATATCCAAGAGTATGAAAGAGAATGGTATTGCTGGTTTAAAAATGAGTTTTTGATAGAGAGAAAGGGTGAGAGAGAGAGAAAGAGAGAGAAAACTCTTTCTTGAGTGAGTGTATGAGTGTTGGAAAATAAATGTTATAAAGTAAGTGATAAGTAATTTAAAAAAATAATTGATATTTTTAAATCTTATAACCAGTTTTTTTGTATTCCGTTTATCAGAATTTTGGGTTTTAAAAAAAAAAAACATTTTTAAAAAAGAAGTAAAAACAATGAATAACATAAATGCTTACATTTCTCATTCAAATGCGCACACAAAAAATACTAATATTTATATTTTAGTAAAAATAATTATTTACAATATATAATACATAAAAAAATATAATAATTATTAAAAATTATAAAAATAAATTATACTATAATAATTATTTAAAATAATTATTACTTAATATTTAATTAATTTAGTTTGTGTATAATTATAAATCTAAAAATGAATTAAATAAAATTAAAAATTAAATAATTATCTTAGGAATCCATACTTTTTTAAAAATATTTATTTTTAAAAAAAGATACATTATTGAAAAAAAAGTAACTTTTGTGAATTTAAATTTAAAATAGACACTTAAAAAATCAAATGACTAATGCTTACTTTTTCACACAAATAATAATATAATAATATAATAATTAGTCATTTTTGTGAAGTAATTTTTGGTTCTAGTCGAGGCACGAAATTTATATGTAATTCGAAAAAGTTTCTCGTATCATTAAAAAATAAATGAAAAATACTAATTAATAAAATATTAATATTTATATATTTTTTCATTTTATAGGGCTTCAACATCATATGTTTATTCGCCCAATAATAATTTTTATATTAATTTGTTTTTTTTACTAAAAATAAGTATTTTTTAGAAAACTAATAATAACAATATTTAATATTTAGTACCAAAAAATATCCATAAAAGAATAATTAAAATTAAATTATTCATATGTAAATAAATATATATATATTTTAATTTACGTACATTGTACAGTTAAAAATTCATATGTGCCTGAAATGTTACAAAACTTTCAATGTAAATCACAAATATCGATGAGACATAGTTTTCGACTATAGTATACATTTACGTAATATGAAAATTGCTCCGGGGACTTGTCCACTTGCACTAAACGAAATTCAAATGCACAATTTTCCACAAAATTACCAACTGTGAAATGACATTAATCTGGTACGCTACACACATACACCCACATACACACCCATACACACATGCTTACACGTTGCAATTGCAATCACACACACAACCATAACGTAATGACACGAAACAGTTTCCTTCACGATACGACCGCAGGGAAAACCCGGGGACAATAAAATAAATGTCTCAGTTAATCATTGTGAAAATTTATTCAAAATATGTATATATATATATACGTCGTCTGTTCAATGTACAGTTGTAAATTTGAGTATATAATGTCGTTTTGTCGTCGGCGTCGTTGTCGTTTTGAAGCGTCAACGTATTATCCGCTCCGATTTTGCTCCACAGAGGGTGCGGAGCTGCCGCGCGAGATGCCGGGAGCAGCGGAGTGAAGATGCTGGCTGCATTGCAATGGGAACAATATCAGGCACACACATCATGTCATCGTCTCTTAACTAAACGGTAACGTTCGTTATCCGGAGCATGCGCTCGGCACTCGCCTGCTTGGCACTACAGATAATTAAATTGCACAAACACGAGACAAGACACAGACGACTAATTTCTAGATGATTTAAATCAGTATTATATGTATATTACATACATAGAGACTTATTACATAAGTATACATAGGCAATAGGGTGGATTGATTGAAAGTGTGTTTGTATGAAAAAAGAGAAATTTTTTTAACCCGCAGGGCAAAAAAGGTGTGAAATAAAAATAAAATTAAATTTAAGCAAAAAAAAAATATTTTCTTTAAAAAAATTACCTGAAATATCTCGGATGAGGTTTTTTAGAGTAATATTATATTCTTGTAAATAATTTAAAAAAAGTAACTTATAAAATTGATAAAAATAAAAATAAAATTTAAAAAATATTTTTTTTATCAAAAATAAAAATATTAACAATTTCCAATTTTTTTTATGAATTATGATTTTTTTTTATTTTCCTTGCATTTTTTTTCAATTTCTATAAAATTTGAAATACAATGCGCTGGCGATAAAAATATATATTTTTTTAATAAAATTATAAAAATTTCGATTATTTTTACAACTTCTGAGATCCAAAGGTTATTTTAAATTCCAACATTTTTAAAATCGATCCATCCTAATAGGAATACACATATTTTTGACAGACTGGCTAATCGCTCGTGTACATGAACTCACGAATGGGTGTGGTGGATATGTATACGAGAGACGAGAGCATAAACGGGCCATGTATGACATTCCGAAGCAAACATCTGCTGCTGACGGTCGGACGGACTACTATATTCTGGTGACAAGGGACACCAAACGCAGATTTTGTGCTGACGAAGCAGGAAAATGGGTTAACGGTACTTTCCATGTATATATAGTATACATATATTTGATACATATTTATAAGTTTTCGCATGCATACACAGAAAATGTTTTGTGATAATTTGTGTGCATATATAATATGATTGATTGGTGTTTGAGTATATGTGGAGATGGAGAGGTTCGCGTGTGATGATATGCTAAAAAAAATAAAAAAAATACATTTAGCGTATTTGATATCATATGAGATATAAAATCACTGTAACTAATTAATTAATAATGACAGTTTATTATATTACCTATAAATTTATACACCTCGATAACCCGCCATCAAATTACCTCCGGACACAAAAATATTATTCGTGATTTTTTTTCAAAATTTTACGAACTTTGTAGTTAGTATTTAATTGTATGTTAGTAATTATTTAATTACTAGTTTAAGAATTACTACTTTTCAGAATGTTGTCTAGGAGAATACTGATAAATTAATAAAAAAACGCCCTGGATGGGTTATAAAAAAATATATTAGTGAAAGGGCGTTGCAACCAAGGTCACATTGAACGAGGGTGTATTGTCTGATAAATGAAATGGAATCACAAAATTTATAAATTCGCACATCGTCAGCAAAGAGATAATATTTTGATTATTTAAGCACAGTTGTCAGGTCAATAATAAACATGGGATATAGTTTGGGACAGAGGACTGAACCGTAGAGGAACACCAGAGGAGATCGGAATATATTCTGAGAGACAACCAGCAATGTCGACGCATTGATTATCTGTCACTCAAGTAGATTTACACAAGGTTTGCTGTAGAGATGGAAAAAAAGAATTGTCAAACGCCTTGGAAACGTAAAAAAAACAGACTTTTTCATCAAGAGAAGGGAGTCAGGGATTCATGTATGCCATCCGATACAACAATCAACAATCTGATTGTTTATGACTAATTCCAAAACTTTAGACTTTGCTGGCTGAATACTAATAGAACGGAAATAATTGACTTCATAGGAACATGAGTTTTAGGATATAGGAGATCTAGGTGATCTAGGGAAAAAATTGTAATATGTAACTGATAAGGGGCATCAATAGGAAGTTGTAATTTAATAAATGCGATCGGAATGTTGTCAGGTCCTACACAAGTTGAAGTTATTTAAGGATCAAGTCATAAGATTTGTCGGCCATGACCCATCCGCCGACACCACGTGGTAATAAAGTTGCAAATTTGACTTATTTCTTTGTAAGAGTGGACCGACCACCGGGCACTGATTGAGAGAACGAGGAGTTAGTTTTTGGTCGGCGAAGTGAAAGGGTGTGCGAAGTGCGTGAACTGGAGGGAACGAGGATAAGTGAATAAGTGAGTGATACCATAATCTTGTGGAGCGCCCCACTGTGGGCATAACAGCCACGTGCGGCCATACTCGACTAGCCCAACCACCATCTTGGGGAGCGCCACGAGATCCCCAGTCAGCCGAGCGCCCCACTGTGCGCATAACAGCCACATGCGACCATACTCGACAATCCCAACTACCATCTTGGTGAGCGCCACGCGGGCCCCAGTCAGCGCCTCACTGTGCGCATAACAGCCCAACCCGCACCTTGCGGACCAACACGCGCAGCCAGGTATGTCCACAGCAGCAGATCACTCCTGCAGACCTTACAAGTGTGGCAACCAGGAAGCATAACAGGTGTGTCTGAACAATTTTTTTAGTGTGAATAAATCGCGTGTGCTTCATCGTCGGTCGGTTTCGTCGCGATACATCCTAACGATGAGGTAACCGTTTAGTTTAATTATAATAGTTTTTATTTTCCAAGTATAAGTTAAATATTTAAATGAAAAATAAATTCGGCCTGTTTGTTTTTGAATAGTTTTTTTTTGTATTTCTTTATTATTTTTTAATTTGTTCACGAATCGCCAGTAACCCTTCGTCCAGAATTGGCCGAGGGACATCGTAACAGTGTTACAGTGTTGGTGACTGCAACGATCGGCTCTAGACCCATGGATAGCTCAGCTCAATCCACTGTAGTTGTCAGGCGACAGTTCGCTAGCAGGACGGCAGCAATTATTTATTTATTGCTGGCGCTTAAGCCAGCAGCTGGACTGCAAGAGCCACCTATCGGAGTTTGCCATCACTACCGTCGCTTGTGATTCTATTCAAAACCAATTTTGTGCAGTTAATTTTTTTTTTGAGAAATAGATCAAGTGAACTAATCAAAGTAACTAGGTTAAAATGATTGATATTATTGTCAGTATTTCAATTATGTTAGGTTGTCGATGTCGTTATTTGTGATATCAGAAAATTATGTCTGATTTAGGAAAGAGGCATCAGGCATTATGTAAAATATTGTCTGTGTTTAATATTTTTAAACTACGTCTGAATCTATAGGGCCTTCTATTACGGTTAGATCACTACATATATACGTAGAATCTAAAATATCTAGATACATTCCGTATCACATATATTTGCCTTATATAAGTTTTTTGGGAGTTTTTTTATTACAGTAATTTATACTCGTAATATAAAATATATAAAAGACAACAAACTTTGTTTTAGAGGAACAATTGTAAATAAATGTACTTTATCTCAAATGCCGCAAACCATTAGGTTTTTTTATAAATTATAGGACTTTAAATAAATCGCTTAGCGACGGAATTTGGCTTTTTGATTATTACTTGCACTAGGAAGATTTTTGATTTCGATAGATCATTTAGGAAAACTGCTTCTTTAATTGTTTCCTGTATATAGCAGATTTAACATAACTTGTTGTTCCGATCAATTTTTAGGTTTATATTTACTTAATAAATTAATTGATTTAATCATTTATTCATCGCCAAAAAGATTGCTATGACTATGACCGTCTGGAAACAAATAATATCTAGAACGTGAGACACGTCCTGTGGCTAGTATGTCTCAAATATCTAGAGGGGGTATGAAACCTTCATTGGCTAGGTGTTGCAACATTGCCAGTCTACCACGAGCATAGCTCGAGCAGACCCACAGAACGTAGTCCACCGTCTCGTGGTTACCACAGTGCTCACATAGAGATGTGTCGATAATATTCATTCGGTTGATGTCACTTTTCAGAAGATTGTGATTAGCCAAAACTCTGCTGAATGTCACAATTATCTTTGGGATGACGAAGCCATCGGTAACATCGTACCACGGTTGATGTTTTACTTGGGGAACGATTGAATAGCAGAAGCGCCAAATTTCACCTGAGCACCATCTGTGCTGCCATTTGTCTGTTGCATTTGTTTTCCATCTTGCTCCGTATGCAGAACACTCTGGGAATCCATTATGTGGAATACCGGTTGTTACAGCAGCTTTTTCCAGTTCATCAGCGGTTTCATTGTTAGGGATTCCACACTGCGATGGGATCCAGAGTATAAAAAACTCGAATCCTCTATTTTACAGCTCCAGTAGAGATTCGCGGTATTTAGTCAGCAGTTTGGAAGCTCTTGCAGTTACGCCTTTTGCTTTAATAGCCATAAGAGCGGACATGATGCCTGAAGCTATGCAGTAATTGCCGCAGGACAAATTGATGGCTATGAATCTGCATGCCTTGAGAATTGCCGTTTGCTCGGCTGCAAAAACAGATGCTGGTTGTTTGAGTTGGAACTAGGCTATACACGCGTATTCGGTGTAGACAGCTCCTCCAGTTTGGTCGTTAATCAGTGATCCGTCGGTATACAAAATTGTTGTGTTGCTTGTGTGATCTGCTAATGCTTCTGCGAAAAACTGATTAGCTTATCCTGGCACGATGTCTTTCGGGATGTCTGTCATAGCCAACTTCATCTTCCACGAGATTTTAGGGAGAAAGAGATGAGTTGGGAATTGTGTTTCTTAGCATGTATACTTCTTGAATTACGGAATTTCGAGATCCAATATATGCCGCGTCAGAACAGCTGATATTGATGATATTTGCATAAATCGAAAGATCAGTGGTATGATACCAGAGAAGGCTTCCAGAGATCCATGTAAAAAGATGAAATTTGTCCAAGAAAAGTAATGAAGAATTTATCAAAAAGGGAAAAACTGAACATCATTTCGCATATATGTTTGTAAAAATATATATGGTCACAATGATTGACCATCAAAAAGATGAAAAAGCACATCAGAATTTGATTCCAAAAAGAAGTATAACTCTCCTAAAAAGGCAGAAGGCAGCAAAACTTCGACAATAAAGAAAAACTATATTCCTAAAATAGAACATACAATTTTCACAATATAGATTATCAATCATTAAAAAAATGTAATTGGTACTTGATAAAAATGTATGAAAGACAACATTTAATAGACAGACAAACAATATATGAAATTTACTCTTTTAAATAGAGGCCTTTAAGAAATAAATTTGATTTACCTAAGAGATATTATTATTTATCCCGTAAAGCAAGACACAGGTCTTTTATATAAGTATTTGTGAAAGTGGTAAAAATGAAAATCTTACACTAAAAAGTATGAAGTTTATTCTATTTTTGTATCCTTTTAAAAAATAAATTCATTATTAAATAATATAATAATATAAGGGTGTTGTTTATAAAAAATCATCTAAAGACTTCTCCATCTCTTTTAAAAAAAAACTATTACTACAAACAAAGTCGTTTAAACCCTAAAATGATTGTACAACATAAAATGGTCTGCATAAAACAGGTAAAATCATGTTCACAAAAATTATATCATTCAGAATTCGTGTGACTGCGGCGAGGAATGCTGATTAAAAGATTAAAATCAACTGGAAAATTGTAAATGAAATGGCAAAACGGAAAACGTACGCAAGTACCTATTTCATTTAAATTATCCACACACACAGACAAACACACAAACACAAATCGTTTCGTTCGTAAAAAAATCCCCAACGACAAAAATAAATTATATATATAATTTGCATTTGTAATTTGACGGCCTATATATTTTCTTGCAGCAGTGTTTTAAGTTCATAACCAAAACAAACAAATTTTCTTATCGCTAGAAGCAAATTAGTTTTATTTAAATGGAAATAGCGAGAAACTTTATCGAATCTCATTACGAAGTCCTGAAAGGCAGAAGGCACACATTGCGTATAATATATACAAAGCATATAAAAATAATATATATATGTATATGCAAACATATGAACTTACACTAATATATATATAAGCAGAAACTCGTATGTCTCGTGATGTCCTCCAAATAATTTAATTTAGAATCCACTTCAGTGCGCGCGCATTTCTGGAAACGCCATGTATCCAATTGGGAAAGCAAGTGCTTTCTTATCTATATGTATGTAATATCTATATATGTTTTCAGTGGCGGATCTAGGATTCTCTTGAGGAGGGGCTGAACTTGTTTAAGAATTTTCATAATAAGCAAAAAACTGAAAAAAAAACAAATAATTTCAATAAAATAAAATCATATTCAAAAATTTAAAAAAATAGGAATTGTTACAAAAAGCGTACCAAAAACAAATTTCTCATTATGTTAAAAGAAAATTACACATTTTAAACTAAAAGAAGATCAATTTTACTTATATTATTATAACCAATTTTATTTTAAGATTATCACTGTCTTTGATTTAAGTAAACCCTTATTCTATTTTTAACAAAGATAATAACTTATTTGGTTCTTAAAAACACAAATTCATAAATAATAAAATACAGATTATGCACTGAATATTCATGAATAGACTCACTGATTATTCATGAATAAAATCACTGATTATTCTTGTATATAATCACTGATTATTCTTTTATAAAATCACTGATTATTCTTGAATATAATCAGTGATTATACATGAATAAAATCACTGTTTATTCATTAATAAATTTACTGATTATTCATGAATGAAATCACTGATTATTGCTGAATTAAATTACTGATTATTCTCGAATGCAATCACTGATTATTCATTAATTAAATCACTGATTATTTATGAATAAAATCACGAAAAATCATGAAAAAAATAACTGATTATTCATGAATATAATCACTGATTATTCATGAATAAAATCACTGATTATTCATAAATAGAATCACTGATTATTTATGAATTAAATTACGGATTATTCATGAATTAAATTACTGATAATTCATTAATAAAATCACTGATTTTTCATTAAAAACTTACTGATCTTTCATGAATAAAATCATTGATTATTCATTAAGAGAATAACTGATTATTCATGAAATTACAGTTCATGTACTTTTGCTTAAAGAAAATCTCTGATTTTTTCTAAGAGAATTATAAAAGTATTATAAATTTTAGAATTAACTAATATTATTAATTTTTAATTGCGTTTTTAAACATATTTTTAAATTTATTATTATATATCTTATTTATTATATATTTTTACATTTCATATTTGTTTAGAAATAATATTTTAGACAAATTGTTTTATAGACCAATCATTTTTAATCAAATCTAACATTATTTAACTTAGAAAATCACAAAAAAGATTATGGTAGTAGATGTTGTTTTAAAAATTTTTGCCCTTCATGAAGTGGAAAGCCACCGTAGCCCCCCCTTGGATCCGCTACTGTATGTTTTAACTTATTCCGATTTTCTCTGTAAAACAAATATAAAATATGTTGTGTTTATGTAAAATAAAATACCGGCGCCTGTACTTTCATATTAGTATACATACCAAGTATATACAATGCTTATAAAAACATTTAAAATGATTATTTTCCTGAGTGTAAAATGAAAAAGTATGCTCTCTGCCGCAAACCCGCGAGAGACCTATTTCCGGTATGTAAAAACAGCAAACGGATAAACATGGATTCATATGTATATGTCCTGAAACGATTGACATACACATTTATAGAGGGGACGTCGCAGCTTTTTAATATCGCCCAGTGCAAGGAGCTTAATTCAAAAGACTATAAATTAAAATCAGCGAAAAGGAATTTAAATTATTTTATCATAAACATAAAAGAAGGACATAACTATATAGCATATACACATTTTCCATTATTTTATTAATACAAGTACAATATAAGAAATACACACTTTTACAAAAAAAAATCTTTCCTTCAGGCTGCAGACAATTCTGATTACGTTTTCTTTTTGCATTCGGTTCTTTTTCATATATACACGAAATAAGAGTATATTATTATACCCGAGTATATAATATATGTATACCACAAACAATAAATTATATAATATGTAAATGTTTTTCTTTTCATCTATGTGCTATAGCTGCAAACTTGTTTATTTGCTATAGGAGATATTAAAGCCAAAGAAATCGACGCTTTCGTAAAGGAACGGCTAGTTGTAAGCTGTGGGCTGTGCGGGGGCCGTGCGGGGGCTTGGGGGGCTGAGTGCTGTGTGGTAGTGGCAGTGCCTCGTCGCACACTAATGGAATTGGTCAACATCAAGGCTTCGATTTTTTGTTGTTGCTGCTATAAATACAAATAGCACAGGAGTTGTACATACATATTTATATATTTATATATAATAAACAATCTTCTACATATATACATGTAAAAATGTATATAACGTAAGCTTTTATATAGAATGAAATCACCTGTTGTATTTATATGTGTTTAGGTAGATGTGAATGAATTTTTATTTGCACGATTCCGGAAATGATGCAAGAAATGTGTTTACTTAAATCAAAAAAAAAAGATTTACGTAAACTGCTGGGTATTCACTTCATAGAGTGTCCATCGTGTAAAAAGTATGTTAAAGCTGTGGCCAAATTAAATGCTGCCTGGCTTACGTACAATAGCAAAAGAAAGACAGCTAAACGTATTTCGAAATTGTATAAATGTTTAAGGCAAATAAAAAATATGCCAATCTGTAGAAAACTTTTATAATATACAATACGGATGCTCCAGGATTCCTAAACTATTGTGATAAACGTGAACTTACGAAATCCTTAAGAAACCGGTTGTGACGTATAGGATTTAATTTTTAAAATGTCTATACTTCTATACTGCTACAACCGGCAATGCAGAAACCATACGTTTTACTAGGAAGTCAAGGATTGATGGTCTGTGGACATTTATTCTCAGTAATACTCCTATCTAGAAAGTTTCTAAGGTTATTTTGGTATTATACTTGACAATAATCTCTCTTAAAAAGACCACTTGTATAAAAAACACGTCAAGACCACAAAAGTCTTCTGATGCCAATGACGGTATGCTTACGGATGGTCTTGGAGGATTTCTCCTAAAGTGGTCCACCGATTTAACCTTTTACCTAGCCATCATTAAACCCTTTAGACGATTTTGCTTGGGAGAATTTTGAATCTGATGTCAAAATAATGGCCATATTTGTTCCAAGAATTAGAAATTTATTTAGATTTTTATAATTATTAAAAATAACTCTTCAAATATATTTTATAATTATTAAAATGCAAATACACTGAAATACTGGTTGATGGTAGGGTATACCAAAAGATATACATTTTCAGTAACTGAGCAAAATTATATAATATTAAATGGTAAACCCAGTCTCTCAGTGTATATTATTTTTATCTAAATATCTATGTATATAATCCGTATTTCTAAGACGGTTTTGTTTCTCAGAAGTTTATCTATTTGATTTTATTAGGGACGCACTGTTTTTCTCGCTGATCTTTTTTTAAGGTAGTTTTTTAATTGTTGGACTAGCGCTTAATTCGTATATGGCCAATAACCTTAGGCCGAATGCCATCAGGTCGATTGTCATCAACTGACCGATTGATCCATTAGGCCGAATTTCATCAGGCAGAGTGAGCCATTAGGTCAAATAATTTATTAAAATAATTCATTTATTCTTTTCAACTTTATTACTTTATTCAACCTACTTCAAGACCAATAAAACAAAGTTTCTTACCAATCCATCCAGTTGTGATGAGAATATTTAGGGAAGAAGTCACATAAAAAAATTCAGAAGAAATAAGATCTTTTAAAAAAACTGATGTGCTTTTAAAACTAAATTTTACTTTAATTCCACCAGCATTATGCTAAGAATCTTACATAGAGAAACACCGCTGGCCATAATGGATTTTATAGCCTGAGGGCTAATTTGGCCTATTCGCTCATTTGACCAACTGGCTTACGACATTCGGCATAATGGCCCCCACCAAACGAAAAAGAATAAAATGTAAAGATCACCTTTTTAGACTTTATAATACTTTATAATACTTTATAATACTTAAAATACTACGATTTTGCCACAAGGCTATATAGGCACAAACAGAGGTGCCAGAGCACATGTACATTCTTGTTCGCAATGCAAGGAGTCGAAAGGAGGAGTAATACAGAGAACATTCGTATACGTTAAATGGTGTATGTCCCTTTTTGGTCATCTGGGAACAGTTTTATATAAACGTATTGAACATCCTGGGAGAGAGATGGTGAGGGGATGGGGGACCGTCTCACTGAGACTAGTCCAGCACGTAGGCCACCAGGAGGGCCCATTGTGCTATAACCCGTTTCTTAGAGATGGTCGCAATCTGGAAATCTACCAGATTTTCTAGTGAACTAAGCGATCTTCCCAAGAGGAGGCGGTGGAGTTCATCACATGATATCAAGTGGGAATGAAACACTCTCCATCTTAGATGGATTAGTGCGGGGCATTCGGCGAGAAAATGTACTGAAGATTCAATTT
>JAAAKO020021536.1:0-14947 GCA_010015015.2 Bolitophila cinerea | reverse complement strand
TGATTGTAACCAATTTTATGAATAAATGAAAATTCAATAAAAATACCGCAGGACTTTTTTGACAACCTTATATATAAGCAGCCACCAGGTTTCGAAAAACAACCAAATATGGTGTGTCTGCTGAAAAAGAGCATATATGGACTCATACAAATTGCCAGGACTTGGAATCAAGCAGTGCACAGTGTTTTAATGTCAGGAAAATTTAATCAAAGTATGACAGACCCATGCTTATATAATGGTATTAATGGAAAATTTTGCAATCAAATTGCTTGGACCGATCAAGAGTTACTTGGGATTGGAAGTCAGTCAAGACAATCATGGAAATTTCCAGGTGAGCCAAACAAGAGATTGGACTACGCGACTCTAAAATATCAGCGTATCCACTTGATCTAAACTACGGAAAAACAACAAGCAACGATGATGATCTACTACTTTACAGCCGATTGTACCAGAACTTTATAGGATGTCTTTTTTACATTTCCATAAAATCTCGTCCGGATTATTTCTGCGAGTGTTTAATCCTAGCACAAAAGGTCAGTAAACTGACACAAGAGGATTGGAACGAGCTGAAGAGAACACTCAAGTATCTGAAAAGAACCGCCAACTTAAAGCTATGAAATTGAAGGTGACAATTTTTTTGGTTATGCAGACGCGGACTGGGAGGATAACCGTGAAGAAAGAAAATCAAATAGTGGCTATGTTTTCAAAGTCAACGGAGGTGTCATCAACTGGTGTTGCAGGGAACAGAAGGATTTCATCGAACGAGTTCAACTGAAAAAACTTTTATTTTTAGGTACAATTCAATGGCTTTAATTATCATTGTTTCAAAGAAATCCCTAGTCCGTATTAAAAAAACTCAAACAATCAATTTGAACAGGCCTGTTCTACACCACGCATGGACCAGAAAAGATGATAGTCACTTGTTGCTTAGGTCATGACTATAAGGATGATGCGTTCAAATTCCATTACAATTCCCAGAGAGCTTTTGGAAAGTCATTACAGATGAGTGTGGCCTTGCGTTGACCTGATGCACAAAGGTAATGGTAAGGTAATGAAACAACTGCTCACATACCGGTTCTAATCAATCATCTTCATGATTATATCGACCATTTGAATAATCGAAACATTCGATTAATTGAAATAATCATAACATTCATCAATTAATCGAAACCTTCAAATAATCGAAATTATCCAAACATTCGATTAATCGAAATAATTGAATAATTAGATTAATCAAAATTATCAAAACTTTTGATTAATTGAAATAATTAAAACATTTAATTAATTGATAATGATGATTATTAATCGAAATAACCGATTAGACGAATAAAAAGTCGATAAAAAAAACATTCACAGTTACAAGTTTTCTTAATGTTCATGTCGCCCAAAAAGCGCATTTTGACGTCATTAAAGCTTTTTTTATAGCTTCTATGAGCATAGTGGAAAATCAGTTTCAATCATTCTAAGAGCTAATTTGACTAGCCTTATTTAAGACGGCCAGAGCTTCTGCAGTTTTTACAGCCGTCTTAAGACCATATCGATTGCGTCTGCGAGATTTTATTTGGCTGTTCTACAAGATATGAGGTTCTAGACCTACTTCAATTTTCCACGATTCCGGATTTTCATCTAAAAGATCTTGTCAATAGGGAACTCAAAGTAAATGCTTTTGTGGACTGACTAAAGGATATCATTGCAGACCTTTCAGATCATAATAAAGTTTATCAAACCCAAAGAGACAGTGTAATGTCGAGCACTTCCAAATCACTAACGCGCACAGCAAACAACTCTACAATTCCGAGTTTTCAGAAATCTGAGCTACTATAGAGATATCCGTATTCCGTATTGAAACTCTAAATTTTATCTACTGTATTTCTCGAAAATAATTATATTAGACAAATAAATGTTGTCTAGAAACACGTCTCTAAATTACTGGCAATACATATAAAAAATAACTACGAAAAACCTGTCTCGGTTTTATTTATTTTCGAACTATTTTAGAACGCTTAGTTGGCATACATGTACATTTCATTTTAATGATTACATTTTGCGGTGTAGTTGTGTTTTGTGAGCTGTTTTCTGTGTTTAGTGTAATACGAAATAAATAACTTATTTTGAGTTCTATTCCAACTGTTATATAGTTAATTTTGCTTATATATTTTAGTTATTATACAACTGTTTCCGAGCTGGATTCGAACTATTTTTGAATTCTAGGATACAACTCTATACCAGCTCTATTATAGTATCGATTTCCAGATTTCTATCGAAGCCTCTTTAGCCAGCGGCTTCGATATATTAAGTTTAAAGAATCGAGCTATAATAAAGAAGGACATATCCTTTAGAACTGGATTCCAGTTGACTCCAAGAAGCATTGTTGTTCGGGAACCATAGTTTCAGAATTCACTGTAGAACAAGGTAAATAATATCTTAATTTAAAATAGAATTATTTCATAGAATTTTTTTACACCTGCTCGAGTCTAGAAATATTACTTGAAATTATTTACAATATTATTCAATAAAAATGTAAAAGATTCAAGCTATTCTCAGACAGTGTGTTCTACCCCCAAGCTAAATATGAGGAATTATTTATTTCTTTACATTATCGTTTATCGAGCTAGATTGAAATTAATCTTGATCTCTCAAACCTAACACAAAAATATCTATTTTTGAGCTAGATTCGAGTTCTCTTAATCGATTTATCTCTCCATCCCCATCACACAAATGTATCTCTTTTTACCTTATCTAATTTTAGGTTTATATTCAATCATCATAAACAAATATATTTATATATATTTTTTTAAATATATATTTTCTAAATAAAGCTTACCTTGAGAAGATAACGAAATGAATGTTATCTCTATCGACAGTCCAGTGCATCCAAGAGGATTTAGTGTTCGCACAAATTGTCCCTCCTTTATGGTGTAAACGTTCACAGTTCCATCCTGAAGGAACATATACAATTGTTATTATTATTTTTTTTTTAGAAAAATAATCTACATTGGATAAATTACTCACCACGCTGCCAGACACAGCTACATCCAATTCCGTCATAATGGCCACACACGATACGGTGTTGTCATGGCCGTACAGAGTGTTCAACGGTCGTGGAGTCCAACTGTTGCTCGTGTTCACGTGGCTCTGGGCCACCGACACCGCATGCATCGAGCCTGACCCAGAAGCAGTCGACGTGGTCGATGCCCGTTGTAATCCGTTCGGAATAAGCGACCATATAATTGAGGTGCAGTCCTTCGATCCAGTTATCAGGTACGATCCACAATTGTCCAGGGAAATGCAGGTTATTATGTCTGTAATCATTTTCATGAGATTTACTATATACACTTTATAGATATTTACTTCATATACCTAAGTGTCGAGTGATCGATGCCACGTGTTTAGCACGTGTAACGCTAAACACCTTTAGGGAGCAATCCCAAATGCCACCGGAATAGATGTGTCGTCCATCCAGACTGATGGCAAATAGCTGAGAGTGCAGGTGTACTGCTGGATGAAAGGGTCCACCAATTCGTTTGCGGTTTCTGAAATGTATTCCATGATGAATAATAATGATTTTTTAAAATAATACAACAAATATACGCACTTCACATTCGTCGTGGTGGCGTCCACCTCTAGCAGGAAGCCTTTGTCCTTCTCCTGAGAAACCCATGAGTTACAGCCTAGAATGCCGTTGCGCGAGATCGACACCAGCACATCGGGACTGACTTGCAAGAATGATCGAGGCGGACTACGTGGTGTACTCAGAAATACGATCGGATCCTTATCGGTGGCCAGGTCACATTGCGTACTGACGATACGGTCCAAAAACACTGTCAAATCGGGTTTCTTAAGCTCGAAACGCAAAAGCCTGAACACAGTTTCGTCCTGGGCAAGCCGCTTCGGGTGTGCCTCGCGCATCAGCTGCGACGGTGTCTGGCCGAAATTATTAATCATTCCCTCGACGGCTTCACGTTCCACGGTGTTTGAGATTTTGTCCAGATCAACGGCACCCTCATACGAACAGTAGTAGAACACGTTCAGAGCTTCTACAGCCTTCGGACCCTTTTGCTTGTAACTGCACAGACGGGATGAAAGAGATTAGGAACTTGACCGAGAATAATTGTATACTTCAATAGTTACCCAAAAATAAGATCGATCCAATTGTGAAGGTTTTGCGACACGTACTCCGATTCTAGAGCACGTCGATGAATTGATATAAAGTCCTCCGGAGTGTTTGCCCACGGTGGAAGAATCACATCGTCCACACGCTCTTTGGTAACTTGTAGAACGCCCAGGTCAACCCTTTTTACCGAATAATATTAAAATAAAACCCTAACTATATCCTGTATCTCTGCTGCTACTTACTTGTTAATGTTACGCAGAAACTCCGGAAAGTAGAAGAACTCGGGAATCAGCTCTTTCACATCGTTAGGGTTGTCCATGAGAAGCTTGAACGTTTGCGGTATCGAATGGAACTGCCGATCTGCTACATCAAAACGACCGCTCTGCAGCTCTATGTGAAGCGAAGTGAATGGCTCCACGCGCAACAGGTAATGCAGTACACCGGCCGAGTTTGAGTAGTGAGTACCATAATGGAATTTCGGAATGCCACCAGTCGTATCCTCGAAACCCTCGAATTTAGTGCGCACCTCAGCCTCGTGCTTTGGATTAACCACACCGATCGGTTTGCTGAGGTCACGGAATGACTTCGGATCAGTCAGATCCAAAATCTCACTAGTATAATCAGCCAAAATCCATGGAAACACTGGATACTGACTTAAATCGTTGTACGAACGTCCCGCAATTGTGTTCAAGTGCATCAAGTACTCAAAATTTGAGATTTCACGATTCACCCACTTCTGCGTGAGACCTGAAGCTTTCAGCAGTTCTGACGGTGAACGGCCCGACCCGTACAGAATATTTGGCGGTTGCAGACTAAGAATCTTTGTGAACACCTTGTTGCGAGTTTTGGTTGTGAAATTCAGAAAGTAGCTAGTCTGATCGATGAGGAAAATCTCGAGTGCGCTGCGACGTAGATTGTACTTGCGAAGATGAACTTCTTTAATCTGAGACATGGGAAAGCGGAACTCATGCTTCTCGCCGTCCTCACCGACGGCACTCAAATCGATGAAACTGAACTGTCGCGAGGTGACCTCAAGGCGTCCGTTCACTTTGGTCATCAATGTAACTAGGTCGCACTCTTGGGATATCATCACTTTTTCAATGGGTGTCTCAAGACTGTGTACACACGGCAGGCGCAGGGAATTAGTATATTTTCACGCACTAAAGATTAAAGTATTGATTTTTGAGACTTACGGTTGTGACTCGGAACTGTTTCGCATTTCTTCCTCTAGCAGAATAACCTCGTCCTCGGTGAGGATGTCTCGGATGGCAGCTGGTGTTATAGACGTTTCCAATTCGGTGGAAAGACGTCTTCAGGCGAGACAATTCAAATGAAGGAAATATATGTATGTATAAAAATCTAGTTGCTAGATTACTTACCGGTGGTCATTAATGTTAGAGGTGTTATCACGCAGATTGGCGGCCGCCGTGTGCGGATTGTAATACAACATTGGCTCCAGTTTCAGGCGCATGCGCGATGCATTCTCGTGGTGTGACAAGCGCCAGAATTCCTCTTTGGGTTTCCTGAAATTATGTTTAAAGATTAGCTAAGGTTTGTGGTGATTGGATATTTTAAATTTATGTGACATAAGTTTCTACGAATTATAAATTATAGAAATTACAGCTGGCGAGAAGAGTGCAGTTCTTGCCTAGGATGGATTATCTCTACAAGCCCAACTCACAAACAAGCACACTGTCGCCTGGAAAGTAGCATGACAAGTAGACTGGGTGACCATAACCTGTGCACTCTGGAAGGCAATATATGACTGAATATATTATCTCCAAAATCAAATGGTGCGAAAGAATAACACCAAGAAGACTGAAACCATTTTTAAAATCCTCCTTTTTTCTTTACTTGGTATATATATATAGATCTTTCAACACCTTTTTAACCTACTTTCACTTAACCGATCTAGCTCAAACTTAAATATGCTAATGTTTATATGTGTGACAATCTTGGTATTACTGTTAACTCAGAAAGACCAAAGCTACTATTTTTTAGGATTACAGAATGGCGGCATGAAATAGACCCCAAAACATTATTAGCACACAACAACAATCATGTGCCACTCATCTTTTTTAACAAAAACACAAAGCGAAGAAAAGAGAAATTTTTTTTTTGGATTTTTACAAGGTATAATTTGCCTGTCACCGACAGAATCCTCTCAGGAAAATGTCCAACTTCTTATGGTCACACACTTTCCTGACTGTGTAAAATATAAAAAATGTTTTATCATCCGTAGGACGAAATACGTCGAAGAGAGAATCACCGACCACCGAGGCTAGTAGGTCTTTATGGCAATGCCGTCGCATTCTGTACTTGCTATACGTTTGTTCGATTTTATACCAAACTGGGTACTATAAATTATACCACCTTTTAGGTGAGCTGATTTTCGGTAGCGACAGCGAGCTACAAAAATGATGGCTCTATTTGGTTTTATAATTTTGGGTGTAATGTAAAGAGAGTAACAAAATCCAACTCTCGAGATACTCCATCTGACTCGAAAGGGTCCTATAAGAGAAGAGGAGAGGACTACAAGTGCGACGAAAGAGAGGCAAGGTTCTAACATGACCAGTCTTTCTTTCTTCTCCACTAGCTCTATTTATAGAAGCAGTTGCATTTTGGACAGCACAAAGACTTCAAAATATTTTTCGGAATATAAACAACTGGGAGTTGAGATCTAACGATCTAGATCACAGGAAGATTATGTATTTAGTTCTTACCAAAACAGACTATCAAATGATCTACGATCAAATACTTCGAAAATTTAACCTAAAAAAGTGCCTCGTAACAACTTTTCAATTATAGAAAATTCAGGCAGTATTGTCATTGTCAGCCAGCTATACATTCAGTGAACAAAACTATTGTTATATTCTCGAACAGTCAAGTTCCTTTAAAGCACTAAACGCGTACCGAAAAATTTCCAGAACAGTCAAAGAATAAACCGACCAACTCACAGAGCTTTCCCTCAACAATAATGTGCGGTGGGTTCAAGGTCACTCAGATATTTCTGGGAATAATAGGGCCGACGAAATGGTCATAAATTGTTCTCAATTGTATGGGCCGGAGCAATCAGAGTGCAGATCTTATACCACCATGAAAACAGAGGTCAGAGACAAAGGCAAAGTCGGAAGACCACAATGGGTCCAAATTGAGACCTGTATGCACTTGTCTATTTACCTAAGAGACGTTTATTCCAAAAATCAATTTAATCTAATAAGACCAGGATTGATGGTCTTCGGACCAATATTTTCATATCTAATCCTATCCAGAGAATTTCTTAAGTTAAATACGTAGGTGTTATACTTGATTTGATAGTAACCTCTCTTGGAAATATCATTTGGATAAAGGGTCGTTAAGGCCACGAATATCTGCGGGCTTTCGGAAGATCTTAGGGGCTTTCTCCTAAAGTTGTTCACTGCGTTATCACCATTAGACACATTTAGCTATGTGTGCCTCTATAATATGCGAGAACAGTGCTAGAAGATCAATAACGGACGTTGATAGAAAACTCGAAAGGTTTAACGGATTGTTTCTATCGGCATTTGGAGTGCTGTGAAAACTATTCGCCGACATCCGCTTAGAAAATCTTTTTAACCTGCCACTGCTTCACGTATTTATTGAAGCTAATACCCCAACTAACAATGATTGTATAAAAATTGGTCAAAATGATCAAATGATCGGTAGATAAGTCCGTAGGAAAATCAACTAAACAACGTTTTTTTCGGGCAAAAGTTATTTTATTCATCAACATAATTTACTTCAAGATTGATACAGTCAGCCCAACGGTGCTCTAACATTTTGATACCCTTTTTGTAGAACGATTTATGTTATCTGTGTCCTCAAAATAGGCCACGGAGGCATTCAGTGATGACTTCCTCATTCGAGCAAGATCTTTTACGGCGAGCAAGTCTGCGAACATGTAGTAGTCGCTGGGACAGATTTAAACTATAAGCAATTTTGGCATCGTTCTGATGGACTTGTGACACAATGCATTGTCTTGGTGCAACACAATTTTCTTCTTCTTCGATTGTGGCCGTTTTTTGCCATTTCCTCCTTCAATCGCACCAGTTGGGCCATGTATCGTTCGCTTTTGATGGTCTTGCCATTTTTAAGATATTCAATAAACAAAATACCTCGTGCATCCAAAAATACAGAGGCCATGACCTTGTTAGCCTAAATTTAAGTTTTTGGCCGCTTCGGACGCGTTTTGTTTGTTGCAGTCCACTGAACTGACAACCGATTTGACTCTAGCGTGTAGTGGTGAATAAAAGTTTTGTCCATTTTTTCACACCACATGAAAAAATCCTTTTAATTACGTCGTGCCGAAACAGCTCTAAACAGATCTCCTAATCATCGATACGCTGCTGTTTTTGATCCACTGTGAGCAAACGCGGTATCCACTTTCAAACACAGCTTTCTAATGGACAAATGTTCATGCATTATAAAAAGGATGCGATCCTTTGATCTTTAAGTTGTCAGCTATTTCCAGAAACATCATTTTGCGGTTTTCCAAAATTAGATTGTGGACTTTTTGATGTTTTTTGGTGTAACCATACGTCTATTGTACTCCCAGAACGTTCAGCATCGCTTTACTGACAATTCGTCAAAAACAATTCATCGAAAATCAATCGATCGAATGGTGAATTCATCGAATGGTGAATTCATCGAATGGTCAATTTATCGAACGGACAATTGATCAAATGGACAATCGATCGAACGGACAATTCACCGAATGGACAATTTACCAAAATTAAAAAGATAACAAACAGACACACATAAATACAAACACAGATGACATAAAAACAATATAATTCCAATTATAATACGAGTTTGACATTTTCAAGTTCTTAATTATTTTATATTTTGTAATTTTTATCTTTTTTTGATATCTTTTATTTTTTGTTTAATTTATATGTTTTTTTAATTTTGATTGTCTGTACTTTTGTACATTTTTTATTAAATTGGAGTTTTTTATGTACATATACACATTTGTAAAATTATTTGTCCAATAAAGGTCAGTTGGGGAAATGCGTCCCCGTTGAAGTCATTAAAAAAAAAAAAAATGTTGCGAACAATTCGTCGTAAGCAATTCATCCTAATGTAATTTGTCGTAAGCAATTGATCATTATGCAATTCATCGTAAAGTAATTAATATATTAAATATACAATTAAACTGTCATAATTACAAAATCCTTAGTTTTGCTAGTTAAGTTAATTTGGCATTAGTACGAAATCTTGGTTTTTCTAGCTTTTTGCTAGTGTTTATAGCTTAAAATACTATCAAAAAACAATCAAACCATTCTCTGGTAAATTACATTTGTTGTAAGTAACTACATTTGAATTGTCCGATTAGCCGAATTTTGATAGCCGAATTTTGATTAGCCGAATTTCGATTGGCCAAATCACGATTGGCCGAAATACGATTGGCCGAATTTCGATTGGCCGATTCACGATTAGCCGAAACACGTTTGTCCGAAACACGATTGGCCAAAACACGATTGGACGAACGATACGATTGGCCGAATCACGATTGGCTGAATCAGAATTGGCCGAATCAGGATGGCCACTAGCTCATAATGCACTTACGAATTCGGCCAATCGTATCATTTTGCCAATCGTGATTCGGCCAATCGTATCATTCGGCTAATCGTGATTCGGCCAATCTTAATTCGGCCAATCGTGATTTGGCCAATCGTATTATTACTTGTGAACTAATGTTCGGAATGTCATGAGATTTTTTTCACTCTTGTGTTTGCAGCTGGGTTGAGCGGACGTGTTTTTTGCGCGTTAATACACAGTACAATATGGTCAATTTTGCTAAATTGTTTTTTTTTATAAAAGAAACAAATTATATTGAAAACTAAATAGCTATAATGACTACATAAAGTTATTATTTGACTTTTTTAGTCAGTATATTGTTACATGTTGCTATATCATATTTAAATTATTTCATCAGTTGTCAAACTCGTTCAACGAGTTGCTCAACGCATCAGGGTAGCGATTTTGTACAGAAATTTGAGTAGCTGGTGTGTCATTCTTAGCTACTCATTTGGAACGCTCTCACGATATTTTCAAACGCACTCTTGTGTATTGTACGTGCGTTGCAATGCGTTTTCATGCTACTATTTTCTGTCACAACATCGGGAGGTACTGCTTCAATAAATGATTGTGGTGAACAAGAAATAGAAGACATTTGGACGCAAATGAATTATGCTGTATCTATTGTACAGATGCGCCTATCCCATTATGATATTCGAATAAGCTCTATATCGAAAATAAAAACTTAATTTAATAGAAATACGTCTGAGTATCCTCGCCTGCCTTTAGCATAGTCTGGCGAGGATACGAGCAGACAAGATTTTAATCAAAATCATAAGATTTGGTAGATTTTAGCCTAAATACATTTCCTGTGGAGTAAACAAACAATAGAAATTATAAAACGCATAACAGCTTGTCATTGTTTTTGATCGATATACGTCAGTTTTTGAAACCCAACCCCAAAAAAAACTTAAAATTTATCGTGTCGATTTGCAGTTTTCACCGCAGGATATACACGTCCAATTTACGTAGCTATCTGTACAAAATCGCTACCCAGATGTAAGAGCCCAGCAACGCAATCGTCAACGCGACTCTCAACCGTGTTCAATTATGCGTTGCGATCAGTTGAGCAACCACATTTTGTGTCAACTGCTCAACTAGGTGAAAGAGCTTTGGCCAGAGTTGAGCAACTCGATCAACTAGGTGTAAGAGCTTCAGGAAGCGTTGAGCAACTCGCTAAATTAGGTGTAAGCGCTTCGGCCAGAGTTGAGCAACTCGCACAACTAGGTGTAAGAGCTTTGGGCCGAATTGAGCAACTTGCTCAACTAGATGTAAGAGGCAAGCAACGAGTTTATCAACGATTTTAATATTACGTGTTCCTCAACGTGCGTAACGTATGGAAAACTGAATTAGTTGCTCTAGTGTAAGAGGTACGATTTGTTGGTCAACTTTAGAAAAAATGGACATGCCAAAAATGGACACTTGTTCAACTAGTTTAAGACCGGCTTTGATCATCTGTACTGGTTATTATGAACAATATATTAACACATTTTTGCTTTAAAAGCTAAACTAAATTTCTATTGTTAATTGGGACAAAAACGGTTGCACAGGGTTGTTCCTTAGTGATTGTTGTAAGGTCTTACATTAAAGCCTTACATTAAAGCCCATAAAGAATCCATATGGAGCGACGGAGTTTGGAATGCCGTCAAGTAAAAATATTTCTAAAGTAATAATTCCTATTCAGAGAGAAATGGAGCATTGGTAGTCTCCACCCAGAAACACTATTATTTTCAGTTTCAATTATAATATATTTATACAAAATGATAATGAGTTTATAATATACAAAGACAATGATTAATATGGTACAAATGGATGTTGCTTTAGCATTTTGCCGTTGGTAAATATTTGGGTGTATGGCATCACTCCGCGTGATGGCGTTGGAGTGACCCAAAAATGGCACCGGGCACGCTAATTTTAAATGAGGGCTTTTTCCGATTCACAGCTCGTTTTGGTATACCGCTATATTAGAACATATAGATTGATGTGGATGATGCATAAGTCTTAAACGAGAACGGTCTTGGCAGCAACGACTGGCGCAACAACGGTCTTGGCGGCAATCACGGGAGCAGCGGCGACGGGCACATCCTTCTGGACTACTGCGTTGAATCCATTGATGGGATCAGCATAGTAGTTGACGGTGCGTCGGGAACCGTCAGGTTCGATCAGAGAGTATGATCCCTTGACGATATCACCATCGCGTGTCTCTTCCTGTGTCTTGGAGTCACCAGTGATGGCATCTTGTACATTGTAGGCGTACTGGTATTGTGGGTAAGCATCATCGAATTCAGCCTTGGCAGCAATAACGGGAGCAGCGGCAACCAAAGGAGCGGCGGCAGCAACGACTGGAGCAGCAGCTGCGGTGGCTACAAGAGGAGCGGCACGAGCAACGAGTGGAGCAGCTTGACGAACGATTGGCGCATTGTATGCAACTGGAGCGGCGGCAAAGTTGGCAAACTGTGGAGCCGAGTATGCAACGGGAGCAGCGACATTTCGGGCAAAGTACTGAGCAGGTGCGTTGTATGCGAATGGAGTACCGGCGGCAGTGTAGGCAAGTGGTGCTCCGGCGGCGGTGTAGGCCAATGGTGCTCCGGCAGCGGTGTAAGCCAATGGTGCTCCAACGGAATTGTATGCAAACGGTGCTGGTCCTGCGGCGATCAGAGGTGCTGCAACCGGAAGATGACCGGCGTAAGCGGTGGCCATTGTGGCAAATAGGGCAATCTATATATAGAAAAAAAAACAAAATTTCACAAAATCATTTTTTTTAAATGTTTATGATTTTTTTTAAAACTCACGCAAAGCAAACTCATTGTAGGCTTAAGGTTGTTTTAATTCACTGTTTGAATGAAGAAGATGAACTGACATACCAACTTCGATCGACATGGCCTTTTTATACCGATGGTTGAAATTGGTCGAAATCGCAACGTTCCAATAAAACAAATACAGTAGCATAGACTCGAACGCTGCAACCGCGTACGCAAATCACGTACAACGCAGCTCGGCGCTCATCAAAATCAAGCACTTGCGCATGCGCACTCACATAATGTGTGCTAACCAACTTTACTTTATGTGCACGGGCGCGGACGCGGACGAACGGACGCAACGGTGTCAAAATGTGTGCATTATTGAATAGCATTAACGAGTAACATTAAAAAATATATAAATAAAACAATACACTATCACTATGTAGCACTGACAATCAGATGTTTTTGCAATACGATTAAAATTGGCGTAACGTGGGTTTTTTATGAGGTGTTGCAATCGGTCAATTTATGTATTTATGTATAATTGATACAAATTGTTGGTATGCGATACGATCGAAGACAAAAATCAACATAAACTTTCAAGAATACTGAATCACTCTCTTATCGTTTCAAAATTTAAACCGTCAGCGTTTTGAAGACACTTTATTATATACAAGGTTATTTTATTATCTTGATAAGAAGTTATTTATACTTAATTGCTTTCTCTTGCAATAGGAATCCAACAAATATAATCTGAAATTCTGCATTTAATTCAAAAGATCTTTTTTGCAATGATTACGGGTTACTTTTTGTGATCATTGAACTTTGAGAAGGTCAGTAATAATAATAATAAAAATATTCATACAGAACAGCAACCGTTACTTTTAACGTTTATCACCAGCTTGTTCTTATGAAACTTATGCGATTGCGATCAATTAACTTATTTTAATATTTTTGTATTTTTTAGTGATCATTTATCTTTTGTTTTGGTTGTTAAATGGTTCAATCTTCAATGGTAATAGTTTATTTTTAGGTTTTAAATATCGAAGTTAGAATTTCATGCCTAATGCTACAATTACACGGACTGTTAAAAGTATTGCTATTTTCTTTCCAGTTGCCGACAGTTGCCATGTAATCGCCTTGACAGTTGACGATAGTTGGAGACAGTTGTCTCAACGGTTGCTGTCTAAAAGAAGCACGTCGCACATTTGCGTAAAATTACTAAAACACTCTCATACAAACTTCTAAAAAAGTAGAAAATTAAATAAAATAAAAATGGTTTCATTTTAAATAGAATATATATTTCAATAATTCTTTTTTTAAAGTATTATTTTGGCTAGTACATGATCATTAAGTTACCATTTATATATAAAATAATCCTAACATGATTTTTAAAAATTTGTATTGAAATTAAATGCCGTTACAAAAACTAGAAACACATTTTGAATTCACAAAATAGCATTTGCATTAGTTGCTTAACGGATATAAAAAATGTATGTCATCATGTTTATTTATAAAAATCAATTGATTTGTATATTCTAAATTGGCTGCTAGTTTTTGCCTTTTCAATAAATATGAACAAAAAAAAATGTCAATCATATTTTTTTTTGTCTTATCTCATGTGTATATATAAAACATCTTAGGCAACATAAAAATTCACGATTCCTTATTAGTGAATTTTTTACGTAAAGCCCACTAATTACGTAATAAATTTTAAATTGGAGCACATCTCTAAGTCAACCCTGGCAATTATTATAAAAGTTATAGACTATCAAAACGTGATAAACTAAAATTCTTCTTTCCTCAGTCTAAATTTTGTCTGCTTGAAACCAAGGCGTGGTTTGGACCATACAATGAAGATTAATATTTTGTACTAATAGCCCATTTCATTTTGAGAAATAACTAAATTAACAATTTTACAACATGAAATTTTACTTATAATAAATAGTCATATACAAAAGATATTATTATTTATTATTTTGCTACAGGCGCCATTTAAAGAAAGGCGCCTGGTTTTTTTAAACTAACACATGCATTCCTCAATTAAAAACACATGTAAAAATGCTAGCTTTTTAAATACCTATCAATTGATACCAACCAACCCCTTTCCTAAATACATCGCATTTTAAGTAAAATGTTATCAAAATTTAACACCTCCTCCATTAAAGGGGGTGGCCTGAATTAACCGTTCAAAGTGTATAGCGCTTAAAATACATTTAACTTTTCCAATAAATTTATCTTTGGTTTTAAAAGCTTTTCCAAACCAACAAATATAGACAATGACATTTTATTAGAAAATAAGATTCCGATATAAACGATTTTGCTGAATATAAGAGCGGTGGACAAAGCATTTCGAAGATGTGCTCAATAAGCCGCCCTCGACGCTCCCCCGAAGTCCGTTTGGCGCAGCAGCAGAAGATGCGCGATTCAACACCGCACCTCCATCGAGAAGAGAAATCGCAGCGGCAATCAAACAGCTGAAAAACAACAA
>JAAAKO020021535.1:0-31233 GCA_010015015.2 Bolitophila cinerea | reverse complement strand
TATTTTGTATATGGAGTAATGAATATATAATGAAAGTAGTGTCCGGTCTAGTATTTTAGACCGTTAGTATATATTGTTTGTTTATAAGTGACGTTGTATATATCATTTTTAGAGGATTTTAAGAGTAAAATACCGGTTGAAACAACTTTTAGCGTTTTACTATATTAAAAAATGTTACATAGATACATTATTGGAATACACGTACACATTTCTCCAAAAAAATTAAAATTATGCTTCATTTCACACCATATTTCAAAAGTACTCACCATGTCTGTACTAAAAACATACCTCTAAATTATCGTCATCCAATTTAGCGGTCACCATGAAATTAAATTTTCTTCACCAAATAATTGAAAATCGACCAGCTAAAAATATATATTTTGGTTCACCAAATAAAGAAAATGTGCTCCAAACAATAGAAAAATGTGCACACGCAAGAATAGTACCTAAATTAGTTTGTCATTGCTTAATAATTAATATATGTATTGCAAGGACTATTGCATTTGACGAAGAGGACATCATGGACGGTGCTACAGACGATAATTGTTGAAATACTATGATTTCATCTGTAATCAACATGTAACTATGGCAGTCCATTGGGTTAAATTAATTTGTGGATTAACGTCCCATGAGGGACGGGCGCACGCAGGTCTCAGTTTGAACCCATTGTGCTCATGGCAATCCATAGTGCTTGCAAACTCAGCGTACTTAATCAGCCAAACTATTGGTACTCAACGAACTCACCTCCGATCATTGGCCCGTTCTAGTAGAAGTAAATACATTCCCACAACGAAAATGTACATTCAGAAAACTCAATTACTCTAAAGAAAACTGGCGAAAATTTGGCAGCATTTTGGCGACCTATAAATATGTTTCTCGACACCTCCTTGGAAAAAGGAACATTGATGAAGGTATACGTGAACTTACCAGCTCTATTGTCACCGCAACACCTGCATACATCCACATCCAACAATATTATGAGAAAGCACTTGTACTCTCCGAACGAACAAAACACTTAATTCAACCGCGCGACCCCGAGATAAAGCAATATGGAAACGTTCTCGTATTCCAAACAAAAAAGCACATATAGATGTCCTAAATCGCATAATTAAATACAACATTATTTGCGAAAGAAATAAGTTTTTCCAGGTAACGTTAGCAGTATTTGAAAAAAGCGATCGTAACTTCTGGAATATTTCCAAGATCGTGGCAAAAACAGCAAAACATCTGCTCCTCTCAGAACCAACAACAAGCTTGTATACACTGCTGTTGAAAAATGTGAGTTACTTGCTAAAACATTTGCTAAATTGCACATCTTAACATATGGCATGCGGAATGTTGTTGAAATCGAAGATGTTCAGGATTTAAAAAGCACTATATTTAATGATGTAAATCTAACATCTGCGAGTGAACTGCAAGCCATCATTAAAAAACTAAGACCTTTTAAAGCACCAGGTCATGACAAAATCCAAAATGTCGTGTTGAAATTATTGATGTATAATACTATTTCAATGGTTGAAACATATACCACATAAAGCTATCGTCATAATCGCAAATACCTTCAACGCTTGAATTCGAATATGATACTTCCTAGACGACTGGAAACGTGCCGCTGTCGTTGCTTTGCCGAAGCCAAATAAAAATCGCTGCGAACCTAGTGGATACAGACCAATACTTCTGCTAAACGCCCTTAGCAAACTTCTTGAAGTAGTCATCTAGAAACGACATTCATTGGCAAAAACAACGTCTTGCCACCAAAAAAAACGGATTCCGCAAACAGCACTCTACAGCTCAGCAGGTTTAACGTGTTACAAATACCATTATAAATTCAAAAATAATTCAAAATCAACTGGACTTGTGCTTCTGGACCTATAAAAATAATTTGTCGGGAATAACTGTCTGATCCACAAACTCAACAAATGCAACGTACCATTAAATCTAACAAAAATGATCGTTTCGTTCTTAACAAAACGATCATTTGCAGTTTTAGTGCCTGGTGCCACATCCTCAACAAAATGTATCGCAGAAGGCGTACCACAGGGTTCTGTGTTAAGCCCACTCTTATACAACATTTATACTGCTGACATTCCTACACCTAAATTCAGCGAAATAGCTGCCTACGCTGATGACACAGCCCTACTTACTTCAAGCATCTGCTCAAACGCCGTGGGCCGTCGTCGTGAACGGAATCTAGTGGTACCTTAGACCGATACTTCCAGAAATGGAAAATATAAATAAATTGTGTCAAAACCAAGGCCTTATCGACGTATAAGGCCAAAAATACAATATCACTCACAACGGAGATACTCTGCAATGGCAAAAAAAGTGTAACCTACCTCGGCGTAGTGTTAGACGAGAACATAACCTTTTCTCAACATACGGCACACATAATGGACAAGTATAAAATGATCTCCAGAGCATTGTACCCCCTAACAGCACGAACGACAAAACTCACATTTAAAAACAAGCTCCTCATCTACAAAAACATTATTCGACTGATGATTGTTATGGATGCCCAGTATGGCGAGACATGGCCAAAACTCACCACCTTAGGTAGCTCATAACCGGACATTAAAGCAAGCGTTCCGCCATGGTCTGACGTCATCAATCAAGACGAGAACCGATATGATCCCGCTGCGAGACTACATCAACCAATGTATCTACACCAGATTCCAAGATCATACTAAAAACTCGGACTATGATCTAATCAGAAGCCTTGAAAATTTAAAACACAATTGGTTTGACCTTTTTCCATTTTTTCTCAGAGACTACAGTCATACTGTTCTGTTTGATACCTTATCTGAAAGGTCTCGGCAACACCTATCAAAGTAGAAAAAAAATCTAAATCCAGGTGCCTAAAAAGTTACATTAATTCAAAATAGTCCTGGTCGAAAAGCGTTTTTTCTTCTTCAAATGGCTACAATACCAGCGATTTTCGACAAAATTCACGAAGTTTGTCTATCGATGTATGATTCACCCTGTATATTTTATGGTACAGTTTTTTTAAATTCTCTATATTAGTTTCGCGTGTCTGTGATCTTGCTTGCCTGCGCGGATTTTTGTGCGGCCTAATTAACCAACTTCCTGTCATCCAATCGATCTGAAGGCCCATGGACTTGTTGCCAATGACAATGCATTCTATTACATTTTCCCGTACCTCTCATTAGGGGTAGAGAATTTATATGATAAACTTAGTTTTTTAGTGTTGATTTATTTTTGCATACATTATATTTGAGGTTTATAAAATGAACTATATTTAATCACACAAACTTTTATATTTATGGAGGAAAAATGCCAATTCCTACTAAAAAGGAGAATTTGATGTCCATTTTTTATTTCAGCTAAAGCCAAAGAAAAGCTAAAAATTGAAATCATAAATATTTTTTTATAATAGTATATTATTATTTTAAAACAGCCAATTATAAAAATTAGGAATAACAAATTAAAGATAATCTAAATTCTGTTTTTTTGTACAAATTTGATTTTTTTGACAGACTTTATTGTTAGCCATTTTTAAAAAAGAAAGAAACAAGATACGCTCTGAACAATACTATTAACAAAACTAAGCCTTTGGACACATTTCAGAGTAATAATACTACTCTGACTACCAACATATCAGTCACTTATAAAAGAAATACAGATATATTTAAAATGGTATTGCTGTTTTTCTTACCAAACCAATTTCGAATAATAAATAATCAAATAATTTAAGTTCAAAATTCAAATGTAACTCAGAGCCAATGCTTTTATTTCAGGAAACATATCCGTCTACACCTCCTGTTTGGTTTGCCGAAAGTGAAGAGACAAGCGTAACAAATGCCGTGCAAATTCTCAGCAACACCAACGGACGCGATAATCATGTCATCAATCAGGTACGTGCGCGTTGTTTAATTCTGTATGCGTTTTATCTGCATTGTCTCCATTTATTTAGGTCGAAATCCTTTTGCGCGAACTCTGTCGTCTTCACACCGTCTCCTTGCCGCCAGACCTGGAAAATCTCACATTACCGTTGCACATGCCAGCCGATCTGCTTCTCTTGCACGCACAGAATCAACAAATAGACGACGTGGATTCTGACCCAGATGACTTAGAAGACGCCATCGGCGAAAGTGAACAGGAGAGTGAGGGAGACGAAGACCTGCCTCTAGAGATGGACGAGGGTCGAAGCACGAATAAAGTAAGATATTTTCAATTACACTTATTATACTTGTACTAATTCTTTTTTTCTGTTATTAATACTATTTATAGAAAGATGAAATGGAAGTTGAACACTTAGAAACACTTGAACGACTACGTCAAAGTCAACGACAAGACTATCTTAAGGTGGGTATTTTTAATTTACTAATAAGCTTAATTTACTTTAAAAAAAACCTGTCCGATTTTTGTATATGTAGGGATCCGTTTCCGGATCGGTTCAGGCTACCGATCGTCTGATGAAGGAGTTGCGTGATATATACCGTTCGGATACTTTTAAAAACAATATGTATTCAATAGAATTAGTCAACGATTCCATTTACGAATGGAATATTCGTTTAATGTCAGTAGATCCGGACAGTCTATTGCACACAGATCTGGCATTGCTTAAAGAAAAAGAGGGAAAAGACAGTATCTTGTTGAATATAATGTTTAAGGAAACTTATCCTTTCGAGCCACCTTTCGTTCGTGTTGTGCATCCTATAATCTCAGGTATACATTTCGCGCGTGTGTGTGTGTTTGTAATGTAAGAAAAGAGATAATTTTATTTTATTGGAATTTTTGCAGGTGGGTACGTTCTTGTAGGTGGTGCAATTTGCATGGAACTGCTAACTAAACAAGGCTGGAGCTCAGCGTATACCGTTGAAGCTGTTATTATGCAAATCGCTGCCACACTAGTCAAGGGAAAAGCCCGCATTCAGTTTG
Source organism: Bolitophila cinerea (assembly GCA_010015015.2). NCBI lineage: Eukaryota > Metazoa > Arthropoda > Insecta > Diptera > Mycetophilidae > Bolitophila > Bolitophila cinerea. Next base: position 26,334 of record JAAAKO020021535.1, on the reverse strand, counting down.
GCCAGACCAAGGTAACACATGGCAAAATTGACATCATCTAAACAATTATGCATTTTCTAATGTTATTGCAGGTTCTAACTCAAGGTCAATACAGTTTAGCACGAGCACAGCAAAGCTTCAAATCCCTTGTACAAATTCACGAGAAAAATGGTAAGAATTGGCGTTAAACATTCCGACTGAAATATTAATTTATGTTTCTCCATACATCTCAGGCTGGTTCACACCCCCAAAAGAAGACGGCTAAGACCGACGGTGATCTCCAGCAGTGTGTGAATGTGTGTATACGTGTGTGCGTGCGTGATTGTATGTTTTTTATATATTAGGTTTTCTCTGTAAATAATCAAGTAAGTGCAGTAAGTAAATTGATAGCGGAACCTCATTTTATTTGTGTATCTTAAGAAAGGCGTAACTTCCATTTCAACACAAACAAATATTATTTGAATTGAATCAATTTTACGGAACTAACGTGTTGATCGAATTTTGTACTCGATTGCGCTTAATTAAAATGTGAATTATGTGTGGTGTAGTTGTGTGCCCCAAAACAACCGTATTTAACTTGAGACAGATACAGCACTCTCATACACAATTCCTTCAATCATAAATATACACAAAACTTTTTATTTGTATTTGTTGATTTGTGATTTATTAAATTACAAATTATTAAAACTATATAATTGTCTATGTTTTGAATATGTGTTTTTGTCTGTGGAAATATCGCGCTGTGTTTTCTTGTTTGAAGTTAGATTCACGAAGCATCTCTGCTAGAACCGACATTTATTGCAGAGTGATCGGGAGATGTTCAGTTTAATTGTGTAAGAATACCATTTATTGTAAATATTTGAGTTTTCCTAATTCATGATGGTGTACATAATATCAATCCTAAATCAATTAAAAAAATATAGTTTGTACGTGTTTGTAAAATAATATCATGTACTATTTGCATATTTTAAATGATATTAACGAGGGCTTTCGACACACACAATTAACAGTTAAACTTTTAATTGTGTTATTGTTTCTTTTTTACGGCCACTTTAAATAAACAACACTTTATATGTATAAAAGTATTTAAGAAAAATATTGAATTGGCAAACATAAAAACACTGATAAATATTTTGAAAAAAAAACCCACAATATAACTAAATTTGCGATTGATAAAACTTACGCGTGAATAAACGTATAAATTGTAATGTATAGTTTTTATTTTTATTGTACTATCTTATACAATTTAATCGACTGTGAGTATCTTTTAAACAGTACATTTAATAATTCAAAAAAAATAATGTGTTTTCTTTAAATTTAATCTATTTGTTCGAGCTACAGGTAAGTTATTTTATTACGGTACTTTTTTATCTTCAAGGTTGATTTTAACTGAGCAAGGTAAACATGAATTTGGTGCAAATAAACTATAGCATATCTGCCAGGACCTAGTACATACTTTTATATACGAGTTTTTATATGGCATGCAATTGATCCAAAGATTTTCACTAAAAATATAATATTACTACCATTTTTAACAAAAACGCAATCGTAGAAGTGAGAAAGAAGGAAGGGGAGGTTTTTACAGTAAAAAATATTCAATAATCCCAAAATAACGAGATAATATCCAGGGAATTGGTTCTTTCATGCAAAAAATGTGATTTAAGATTAAAATTAAAGATTATTCTCTGTAAGACTATGACTTTAACACTAAAATCTACAATAGCGCCCCGGATTTAGCTCGTTAAATTATGAAACATTACCAAAAAAAAATTATGATTTTTTTAGATTATTCTTAAAATATTCTAATCAGTTAAGAGGTAAAAGGGCTATCATGACTAATGATAATGTGTTCTTTAAAATAATAAAATGGAAATTCCTTTAACTTATAAATAACTTTCGATAACTGTAAACATTATTAGGCCTGTTTTATAAACGCTGCTTTGCTATCACGAGCAGCAAACATACATCTATTACAACACAACGTTGCTCGATATAATAAGCAGGCTCAAAAATGTTCGTATGCTGCCATACTAGCTTTTTATCGCGATCAGTATCACGACCATACATAAAACAGGCTTTTTACTAAAACCCATTAAACATGTATTTAAACTCAGTGCTAAAACCTAATATAATTGTAGTGTAAATTGACTAAATGACATAATTGTACATTTTTCTTACAGGATAAGGTTTAAGTTTCTTCATTTTAAAACATTTTGGATCGAATGAAGAATTTATTTAAAAATTAATCTACATCCAAAAAAGGCCAAATGTTTTATTTTTTATTTTAATTAAGAATCACTCAATAAATAATTTACGCATTTTTAATTAAACAAACTTTGAACATCCTTAAACACTTATTGGGAAGGAGGTAAAATTCTTTTAAATGAAAAAGTATATTTTGCTTTTCTTGTCAGTCATGACCATGAATTTTAAACTAGCCTATTACCCATAACGCATTATCATCTTGAATTGAACCGCCCTGCATATAATTAACACGTACCACATTTGTCTTTTTGCGTGGTAGTTTTATTTTGAATTAGGGGTGCCTACATATCGTCTGTTGTTTAAATATAAAAACAACTTTAAATTTAATAGACCATAGTCTCAGTCGCACTTAATTTAATTATGTATAACCATTGAGATAACAAACTATATATGTTAAATTCCATCCAATCAAAAACCCCAACGAAATATACGATTTTCCATTTTTCTTTCAAAAATGTTGCTAAAAATTTATTGATTTTTGTCAAATACATTTTTAACGCACATTTTACTTATTCGCTCCTCATCAACTTCTCCTTCTGCCTCTGCAGCTTCTTCTTGGAGAGCTTCTTCTTCGATGGCTCATCATCGGCTACTTTGGCGACGACCTCTTCCTTTTCGGTGAGGATCAGCTCAATGTGGCATGGTGACGACATGTAGGGGTTGATGCGACCGTGAGCACGGTATGTGCGGCGACGAAGGCATGGAGCACGGTTCACCTAGAATAAAGTGGAGATATACCGTTATTACTTTTCTGGGAATTATGTTGATAAAGATTAAACACTATTTGATGTATACGAACGACGTCATAAACGGTACACGTACTCTCGCAACACACCACAGAAATTATACACAAATATTTACCTGGATGTGAGTAACGACCAGACGGTCAACATCGAGACCCTTGTAGTCAGCGTTGGACTCGGCGTTCCTCAGCAACTGCAAAACGAACTCGCAGGACTTCTTTGGCCAACGTCCCTGTGTGGTTCCAAACTGTTTAGCCTGGGCGCATCGACCAACTCCACCGTTGAACTTACGGAATGGAATGCACTCCTTCTTCTCGGTCACGCTCTTCAGGTATCGCTGAGCACGACGCAGGGGCATGCCCTTGATGGCCTGTGCGGTCTCATGGGTGTTCTGCAATATAAAAATTGTCATGTAAGTCTCTGTGTTCAAGTACGTTTCGAACAGGTTAGCCTCGGCACACTGCTATCACGGTAGTGGTTTGTCTGAATGCAATGCATACCTTGAAGTGAACACGCAGATGAGATCCACGGGACTTGCACGACTTGGTGGCGTTATCTGGTTCAGCAGCGTACCGACCCATTTTGAACTCTAAAAACACACAATAAGAACAAAAATAGGTTAGGTTATGTTTTCTTGCACAAAGTTAAATATATCCAACAAAAAAATCACAAATTCACAAAATCTCGTTTAATTCACAACGCAAATGGCTTTAAAAATGATATTTACACAATATATTTAATTTATATTTGGATATTTAATGGATGATTAGAAATTTAAAAACTTATTTACATTTTTAGTTGTTCCTACGAAACGGATTCAGCCGGAAAGAAAGGTTTTTGACACTTATCGTGTCGGTAAGGTAGAAGTCAGCATGGTGTCGAGTGAGTGCATTGCATTCTGATTTGAGTGAGTGAGTTTAATTCTGTGAACGATATTTTTTTTTATAAATGATTAATTTAAGTGCGATTTTTTTTAATAATCGATAAAGATATAAAAATAATAATTAAAAAGAATTAATACATTTTTTTAAGAATATATATTACATATATATATATGTATATTTTAATTTTTAACCATTTAATAAAATCCTAAAATTCATATTTAAACCTAGAACATAGAATCAAAAAAATGTATACAAACATTTAAAGCAAAAACTTTTTTGCTCAATTTTTATATTATTGATTCAAAATAAGCCGGGATAAAATTACCACTTACATAGAAAATGCGCCTACAGGCGTCTTTCATGCTCGCTAGAGGCGCTGTTATAATGAAGGAGATTGGGAATTGAACTGTCACACGAGTGTAATATTGAGTTTATGTGTACATTATTGATGAAAACATACACACAGATTTATACATACAAAAATCATTGATATAATATACTAAGGATAGCTTGCGTCATACATTACCATTGAAACACACTAACACATACAAGTTGTAGTATACGTACACAGCTAACGTTCCGAAATCGTCTGCAATACCGATACGGATTTTCTCGTAGATAATTAAGTTTTATTAAATCATTGAATTAAAAAAGTATTGGAAAATCTATGCTGTTTATGATATTTTTAAAAATGATTGTTTCTTCAATTGTAAATATATTAAAACCTCATTATTTCGAAAATTATGTTTTTTGTACACTTTTATTTAACAACGGCACTTCTATATATATATTTTTTATGTTCAGTACTTTGTATAAACGTGATCGTTCTATACAATACTATTTCAATGGTTTTAGAGAAAATAATTTTATAAATCTAATGAATTAAAACTTACAGCAGCCTACACTGTCCTACAAAAGGGACTAAAAGACGAGAGATAAACACTATTTATAATAAAATTCAAAACATAAGCCAATTAAGATTATAGCGCAAATTTCTACCATTTCAGCAATTTGATTTTTTTCTTCAGCGAGAAAACCCCAAATTCATGGAAATCTAATATAACTAAATATCATAAATTTAGAATTTAAACCCAAAATAGATATTTTTATAAAGTATATAGTATATATACACAACAACCAAAAACAGCTTCCTGGCAAAATATTATATTCAATAAGAATCTCTCTTCTTTAAAGTGTATTTCAACAATTCTTAAAGAAACGTAAACGTACTCTTTCTTTATTTATAAATCTAAATAAATCACCGCAATTTTACGGCTAATCTGTTTTGTATATTAATTCATTTAAATGTGTGTATGTCTGTGATGTGTAATGCATTTCTGATTGCAAAACGTCGAGACGATAATTACATTTGCAAAAATAATTGCCCTAAACAACACACCGTGTTATACGCAGATAACACACACGTATGCAGTAATTACATAAAATACCAGAGTTATAGTCCATTATTTATTTATTTATATGTATATTTTGTATGTGTATTTTGTTTTTTGTTTCTTTCTGTTTTTCAATAATGAGACCTACCGTCAGGAAATTGAGAATTATTCTCACGAAAAATCCTGAAAATAATGCACAGGCCGACTGTGACTTATTCTTAAGAGACTTAGCGCCAGGAAAAATTGTGAGAGTTATGCACAGTCTGACTGTGACTTATTCTCAAGAGACTTAACGTCACGAAAAATCCTGATAATAATCTCCACTAACGCCTAACGATTTTTCATGATGCGTATCTCTAAATGGAATAAAAAAGTAGATTTGTACTTTTATGTAGATTACATTAGTTTACATAAAAAAGTAATATGGATTAATAAATTATCCGACTTAGATATATGACTCGAAAAAAGTAGGTTTTCACCTGAAATTATTATAATCCTTTTCAATCCCAAACCACTTATTTGGAGGGGATAAAATGTTTACAATTCTATTATTTATTCTTATAAAATATCCTAATTGTTTGATATTTTACTCATATTTGAATTCTCTTAACAGTTAAGAATTTTTTTTTGGACCGGCATCTTTGTCTTAAAAAAGGCGCAACAATAGGCATTGGGTCAATTTATAGTAAAAACCCTCCATTTTTTTATTTTCAATAATATCTGGGTTATGTTTAAATAAAAATAATATGTAGGTGTAATTAACGGTTAAAACTTATTTTAAGAGAGGGTACGAAGGGTTGGGGCATTGTGGCATCAAAAGAAATATGTTTATTATACCTATAAAAAACTGACGAAGGTTCTAATAAGGACTTGTTGTAAGTAATATCTTATTTATATCACGACCCAAACCTTACGTCCTTGATATTTTAACTTTGACACACAGCTTAACGTAAAAAAATACATCCCGGATTTTTAAATTTCATACCGTTGGGTTTTTTCCAAACCATTTGCTTATACTTATGAAATTCTTTCCGACAACCGATTTTTAAGGATATATAATTTATTATTATTAAAAATCCAAAAGGGAATATATATGTACAGATTATAGAAGCCGTGAGTATGAGACAGTTTTTTGTCTTGAAAGTTGTTCTGTTTTTTTTTAATAAAACAAGATTTTTTAAATAGTTTTGCTATAGAAACTAGCTATTATATTCATATGTCAACAAAACAAAAATAATAAAGAACATCATAATCGCACTCAAAAAATGCAATCAATTTGTTCATACTAAAATATACAGAACAACTTTCTGGTCGGTAATATTATTATAAAAAAATAATCATTCATATTAAAAAAAACTTCGAGCAGGATTTGCCAGTGGCTTTTGTGTTGCAAACTCTGCCAAATACAACATAAATATTATTTGTTCTATCTTTTTGCTATACAAACAGAATCACGATTGACTGGCATATTCTTTGTATAAACCATACCATTCATTCGTTTGCTACATAAAATCAGCGATTCAAAGCATGAAACTGATGGATTCAACTTGTAGCACTTTTATGTTGTCTTTTTGCTATATAAATTGGAATCGATTATTATAAATTTAATAGTATAGTCTGAGAGAGGGCTCTTCGCTTGTTATTTGGATTGAATGGATGAGTTTTATTCATAGCGTGTGTTTATTTTTATATTTTCTTTGTGTGCCGAACAATGATATAATAGTATATAGCACAAGGACATAATAAAGGGTGGTTCTTATACAATTTGTAATATAATAAAGTAAAATCTCTGATTGCGAAGCTCATGATCCGCAATGTCGAGTCTATATCGTTCAGCTTCTGATAATGGCACACAAACTCAATCAGCCCATGATCAGCATCGACAGTCTTAATTAAATTATAACGTATACACTCAAGGTTTCATATCAATACCGTTATACAGATATCCTTAGAAGCCCCAGATAACGATTTTGCATTTAATTATAAACCGCTTATGAGCTGACAATTTCGGCTTGTAACGAGAGTTAAAAACTTAGCTCAGAAATTTTCTAGATCTACGGCACACCAATATTTAAGCCATTCGCTAGCCAAATTGCCTGAACTAAGGCCTTCTAACTAAGCTTTGTCAGGGAATAATTCAAAAATCGTAATTTTCGTCGTAAGATAAGGACCCTTTGTGTATAGTGGGCCCATTTTTAATTCTGAATTTAAAAATCGTTTCGTACATTTAGAAAATATGTATTGAATTGGGACGATTCCAGAATCATATGGTATGTGGAATCATAATTTCATTTCCCAAGACAATTGCTTTAATTTATCATAATTATAATTAGAATTGGTCTTCTGAAAGATCCTTTATTACTTAATATTATCCATATCCTGTTCCTGTTTGGAACCATTATCATAGTCAACAAAAATAGAATACAATGGAACTTTTACTCGGTTCCGGCGTGTATGCTGTCTTGGTCGACATTGATATAGCTTTCGATGCCATTGGGCAAACAGCCATTTTGCAAATAAATAAATACCGGGAAAACCCAAGCTTTTTTCTTTTTACCTTTTAATAACCAGCTGTAGACGACAAAAGTGATAAATATGTTCACTTGCTATTGTTATGTACCACACTATTGGTCGCGGAATTCAATAGATCAATGGGGCAATGACATACCTTGCTGAACATTTTGAATACGTGAATATGGTGGCTTTCTAGCTCATTATTACAAAAATTATGGCTTCATGCAGAAAAATCTTTTTGCAAGCCTAATAAAACCGTGTAGTCAACTTTTCTGTATCTTTGGCATTGGTGGTAAAGATCATTTTAACTGTTTTGGCTACAGATTTTATTTTAATACAGGAAAATTCTCTTTGGTAAATTATAGGGTCGTCATAGAGTTACATAAAGATTATTGAAATACAAACTTAAAATGTAAAGTTTGTATTCCAATAATCTTTAAGTACTTTAAAAAAATGATTTTCTTTTAAAAACAGTGGTAACTTGGTGGTTTATTATTCACGTAAAGTATGCTTCATATTGGATTTTTTTTTTAATTATTTCCTTAAAATTACTTGAAATCAAATGTTTCATTTATTTTAATTTTATTCATTTTTTTTAAATAAAATGTTCTACTTTAAGATACCCAGAATATCTTGAGAGAAAACACACTAACTATACTTTTTGAAAAAAAATAGTTATTAATGCCATTATCTTTTTTTCTTTAGAGATGTTCGACATTGAGGTCATTTACATCCATTTTTGTGTTAAATGCATTTAGAGTTTTTTTTGTTATCAAAAATGTTTTTATTTAGAAATAGATCAAATACGATTTTTAAAATAAAATAATAAAATAATAAAAATAGATGTAAAAGAAATTGCAACAATTTGAGCTCACGTTGTAAAAGATATCTTAAAAGTCAGAAAAATAAAATTCTTAAATTATTCAAAATTCTATACACTTAATAATGATGCACTTTTCTTTTATTGACTGTAATTTTAAAAGTTATAAACAATATAAAAATAAAATACACTAATAACCAAAAAATGCACGTGTATTTAATAAAAAATCAGCAGTTTTTTTAATACTACCTCAAATAAACATTTTTGGAAAACCAAAACACGTAACACAACATACCTATATTTATTTTTTTACCGCTTTAAATTTATTTTTAAAATACAACTTTATAACTTCATTTCTTAAAGGAATTTTAGTTTTAAATAGAACTTTTCTCTGCTTTCATATAAACGTAGTTATGCATGGTCGTCTACGTTGGGTAGAGTTTTAGTGCCACTTTTAGTACGAGTTTTAAGAACTCGACCCGCGGTCTATAAAGCAAATAAACAGTGTACATTGTCAATGACAATCTATATTCAAAAAAATAAAATCAAATTTCATAACAAACATATTGTTGTTATTTTTGCTGTCCACTGAATAAAATATGTTTCTACAAAATTGAATACATTGACGAGTGTAGACAATAGCTAAAAGGAAAATTACATAATAATGCAGCAGCAGCAGAATTTAGACGTAGTCCTTCTAAATCTAGTATCTCTCAAAGGCTGTCAGAGGACATATATCTTAGCGACAAAAGTTGTTATACGTATTTCACGGCAAAAGTCTTATTTCTGCTTGTTCTGCGTTTTTGCTTATAATCCAACACAACAACTCTCCTTAAAAATATATTTCTATCTAATTCTAAAATCTAAATTGTAAATACTCATTCAGACATTTTTGTTGTTTATGGTAAAATTTCAACAAAAAAGTTACAATGTTAACATTGCGTTGCTGCATTCGCAAGAGGTGAATCAACTTTGAAGTTTGCAACGTGTCGCGTGCTTAGTTTTTGTACAAGAATTCAATTGCACTGAGCACAACGTAGACCGCAACATGCAATTTCGTATAGTTCAATTCTTAAAACTCGCACTAATCACAACGTAGTCCACGCATTAGTGTATCGTCCTTTTAAGCCCATGATATATAAGATCGTCTTCTGATTAATCAGCAGTTCCTGTTTTGGGTTTAGATTGGCCTTAATTTTCTTCATCTTTCTCAGCAGACATAACCATATTTTTAGACCAGTTTTTGCAGCAATTGGGGCCGTATGATGTCAGCTCGAATAAATTCCAGCCGAGAGGCCCAATTATAGACCACTTTTTGCAGCAATTGGGATTGCGTAATCGGTAATTTAATTATTAAATCCTATTTATGCAAATCAAAAAAATACAGAAGAAATAACATAAATGAAAATATAAACACAAAATTTTCAAACAAGTGAGTGAAAATGAAAAATATGGGTTTAACCATAAGAAAAACGGGTAAACCGTACATCCGTTTTCAAATTAAATAGTTTAATCTGGGTTAGGTTTTAAAAAATAACCTGTAAAGAATTTTCACAGGCCTGGTTCTTAATTTAAACCAGATTTAAAGCCGGGTAAAGAATATGTCCGTAATAAACACAAAAAATAATAATAAATATTTTTACAATTTTAAGATAACGGTAATTAAAAAAAAACATTATTCATAAATTGATGGGCGTAAAATTTACGCAGAATAATCAAAAAGATTTATATATATTATATTTCTATATTCTATCTATCGAATCAATTTTTAGAAAACAATCAATAAATATTTTTCATTTAAAATTTGTAAATGACATGGTAAAAATGATCAATTTTCTCCTGGGCTGCAGCAAAAGACAAATTCGGGGATGAACATTTTAAATCAAATCTAATATTACGGTTTTTAAAAATGAGAATGGTTACTTTTTTAATATCAATTCTATCTTCTAATTAGAATTCATGATACTAATAATAAGATTCCAATAAGCACACAGCGCACGTCATTCAGGTAAAAACCAGCAGATGTTAGCGATATTGCTGTCCAAATCTCTTATCATAAACAGTAATACACAATCTGCTATACGCAAATACACGCATGCGCGCCTACACACACAGACACAACATACATATACATACAAATCACTAAACATCGTTCGTACGCAATATTACAAACATGTATTTTACAAAAATATAAAGATTAACAATAACCAGGTAAAGGTATATATGCGCACTCCTATCTAATATATGTCATTATCACATGAATCGTTCCGATTGTTTAGCATATTTCTGTGTGTTTGTGTGTGTGTATGTGTGCGCCAGTGTGGTTTGTTGACCTGTACAGCACCACAGAGCCGCAAAATATACACACATACGCACGAGCACCACACACAAATACCTACAAACAAATTAATGTACTACTACTTTAGTAATGTATATAATGCATAGAAATGTTGGGTGGTGCTTCGCGCCTCCTCCACGACCGCGACCGCGACCGACGCGGCGACGTGAAACAATTTATGCTCGCTTGAACCATTCTGCCATAAAATATATCGATTTTATGAAAACATTGATTTTTCTACTCGAAATAAATGGCGAAATCGCCCATTAAAAACGTTGAGCATACTTATTATATTTTTGTTTGAGTGCGCCATTTACCGATGAGAGTGTATTTGTGTGTATGTGTGCGGGATGTCCACCGTAAGACCGCAGTCAGTGTGTAAACAATTTTCCGAGCTATTTTCGGATGCAAACGGAAAAGAAAACACCCAATAATTATTGCAATGTACACACTTTGTTGTGAAAATAATCTATTGCTTCTTCTCGCGACTGTGCGCAATATGCTTGCTAAATTTAATAGAAGGTAAAAGTAGATCTATTATATTCTTTTTGTATATAGTTTGAAAAAAACTTAAGAGTACATACATGATCTGAGGAGTCTGCGGTGGCAGAGTCGCTTTGCTGCTGTTGTTGTTCACGTTGTTCCTCTTTCTCGTCCAGTACATCTTCGGAATCACCTTCGCCTCGTCTGCGTCGTAATTCGGCCATATCAATTTGATTTTATTATGGTCGGTGTGTGAATGTATGTGGACGGCCTTGACAGAAAACACTAAATGCACCCGCACCCCGTAACACACACTGTGGTTATTACTGCGAGATTACACTACCGAGTACCGACTAGCGACTACCCGAAAGACGGACAAGTGCGACAGCCCAGAGAAAAACACACGCACTCGATCGGATTTTCGATGCGCTGACTTTGCTTTTAAGCTAATTCGATTAACGACAATCAAACATATCGCGTTTTAAGTGACAACGACGTTGAGGAGGAGCGGGAGCACACTGCTGCTGCCCGATAGCAACAAAAACAAACACCAGACTGAAATTTTATTTATAAGTTCGCTGTATATTTTCTTGCGCGAGTGTGTCAGTGTGTGTACTCTGCACTGTGAACAATGAACATTAAAATGTGGTGAGTTCGAGCTGTCACATTTGAATCGATACATGCGTTGCGTAATGTGCGCGGTGAACGCGTTGTAACTGAGTGCGTTTAATGGTCACAAAATATACGGGCGAAAATATTCTACAGATTTTACACCCTTATGTGGTGGTGGTGAGTGATCAACATAGATCTCAAAACCGTTAAAAATAAAAGTCGCTAATTTACCCCCTTTACAGGGGATGGGTTAAATTTTAAAATAAACCCTTCAAAAAAGAATTTGAGGGGCTGGTATGATTAAGAGAAGGTAAGCTCCAAAGAATGAAAATTATATGGAAAATCTACACCTTTTTAAATAATTTAAGTTTTTTCTAGTCTTTCTTTAATACAAAAAATAATAAAAATACCAAAAATAACAAACAAATCAAAATGATATGCAAAATACAAGCCTAGCACAAATACTAGTGTAAACTAAAATAACTATTACTAAAGAATGGTAATGGTAAGAATGGTAAGCGGTGTAGAATATCAGGCAATGTCTTAAAAAGGGTAAGTTTATTCTATACGTTATCATTAGTTTGGCAGCGATGCTCACAAGAGCTTTTTGAAAGTGCACATCAACACATTCATAATATTACACAAAAAAGCTTTTTGTTGTTTATTCGTTTATTGCGAGGTTTATTGACAATATTTTACACTTCTATTTTTATTATATTTTCAAATCCGCAAACTTCAATATGGAAAGAAATGTTAATGTTTAAATTTAAATAAATAAAAGTAAAATTGACATACAAATATTTAAATGGAAAATTAAAAATTAAATCGCACTTTTTAATAATATTTTCATTTTAAAATATATTTTGTTATTTAAATGTAAACTCGATTTGCGTAGGCGCCATCTAACATCCTTCCAAAAATTATGAAAATATTAAAATTAGGCAGTGTAACAAATTTGACAACTAATGACACACAATTTCATCGTGCATTCGTACATGATGTGTAAAATAAGTGTGCGTGTTTTGTATGTATTGAGAACGTGCTTTCAAAAGCTCGGGCGTTTTTGGGCACAGTGCGCGTGTTTGGGCATCGATGGTTTGGAACTTCCATCTCCACACACTCCCCAGAATTATTTTTAAAAGGATATAGATATTTAAAACTTTAACCCCTCCCCCTATAAAGGGGAAAGGTCAGGACAACAATTTTAACCGGTTTTGTAGCCTAGAAAGGAACCCTTTATAAAGCTAGTAGGGCCACACCCCCCTAAAAGATTAAAAGTTCTCCAATACTTCTGCCAATAAACAACATTTATTATAACATTTTTTTTGTAGGAAAGTATCCAAATTAGGAGGGGAAGAATTCAAATATTTATATAAAATAATAAAAAAATTATATTTTTGAGTGTTTCGTAATTCAAGGAAAAAGAGTTTGGCATAAAATTAAAAGTATTTAAAATATCTATAATATAAAAATAAACATAAAAATAATAATAGCCATTGCCTGCAGGAGATATTCTAAAAAAATCATTTTTTTTACAATTTGATATAGGGTAGAGGAGTGTCACATACAAAAAAAAGTTGTCAACATTTTTAAAAAGCTTTAATAGACTGACTCATCGAAATTGACCAAAAATGGAATAACTGTAGAGACTTTTTTTTGCAATGGGAGACCATAACCCGAAAAAAGGTTGTCTTGACCTTTGACGTTTTATAAAATAATGTATTTTTTTCCTTTCCTTTGAAACTTTCTAAAATCAAAATTATAATATTTGATGTTGGGGGCCTTTTTGAAGGGGGAGATAAGGATTTTTTTGGGCAAAAGTCCTTATAAAAGGCTATAAAGGAAAGCGGATTAAAGTTCATACCTTTTTTATCTAGCACCTTAGTTTTTTTCTGCACGAGTTTAAAAACGTCGCTGATAATTCGTTTAATTTAATGCTTGTTGTTTTTAAGAATCAAAACGCAAATTTGTAATACTTTTATATGTTTATCAGGAGATATTTTAAAGAAATGTAATAATTTTTACCTTTATAACGTTGATGGAGGGGGAAATCTATAATGATATGGTAAAATATTCCTGAAGGCTTGGCTTATACAGACTTATATATTTAAAACCGTGGACCTCCGTTTTTAGGGCAGAGCCAGAGCTCTCCCTAAGGAGTGGTTTATACCATCATCAATTAAAATTTATATTTAATTATCCCTTTATGCGAGAAAGGGAGAGGGTCTCAGATTTCAGGCCTGAGATGATAATGCATCCAAACAAACATAAAACGTAGAATTTTAGTTTGGAAATTATGTTTTGCCAAAGTGCTTTTTACCTTGATAAAAAATATTTAAAAAAAACTGCACAAAAACACCATCCAAACTACATAGACAAGCTCTATGACATCGCACATCCATGTTTTTTTTTGTTTATAAAATATCGTAATCATAAATTCATAACTCCATTATTTTGATGTGTGCGATTTAATGCCCTTTATTGCTGCAGCACATCTGTGTGGTATATTGAACGTAATTATATTACTTTATCACATACAAATATCAAAATGAATCTGCTGGACCTGCCCGAGTGCATGATAGAGCAAGTGTTATGCTATATGTCGTACGATGAGATCGCCAAGAATCGTCTTGTGAGTTTACGAACTGAACTTTCTTTGTTTCTAAAAATTATTATAAATAACATATTTCGTGTGTATAGATTTGTGTGCAAATGGACAAGATTTGTCAGGCAATGCTGAACCGAGGCTTCACAAAAATGATAAAGAAACACAACACGAACCTAAAGACGATCAAAGCGGTGCTGCCCAGACGTGAGTCGGAACGGAGGTACGCGAACCGCACAGTGATGATTAAATCCATATATATTTAATTTAATTTCTCTTGCACACAGAAACCATCCACTGGCCAAGCACGTGGATATTCTGACTTGCATTGAAACCCGAATTTCGATGCTGTCCATGACGTACACGAAATACATTGACATGAATCTCAGCTGTTTCATACCGGGCAAGGTTTTGGACGAGATTTTAATGATTCTTAAACTAGTGGAGACCTCAAACAAGCCGTTGCGTGCGCACGAGGTCCTGCAGGAGCTGCGTGACATCTCGTCCATGGCCATCGATCATTTTGACGATAACATTGCGACCCTTCTAAAGCAATCATACTGTGACCTGAGCGCTCAGAAGTTTGGACCATCCGCCATATATCAAAGTAAATATTGTTTTTAAAATATTAGGTGTGGATTGGACAGCTTTGCTATGTTGGGGTGTTGTCCTGTGAGGAAGTGCACAAGTGCATAAGTGGTCGGCTAAAGTCAGGGAGAGAAGAGGTCGATCAAAAGTATATATTGGAGGAGAATATTAGCCCGAGAGCCACCAATTTAACAATATGTATTAATATAATTTATACATTTATATTTTAATACATTTTTTAGTGATGCAAACGCCAATGGAAGTAACTACCTCACGGAGATCAGATTTTCTTACCGACACCCTTGAACCCCCGCAACTACTCGTCCAAGAAGAACCAAAACCCTGCCAAATACTTACGAACAAAAAGAATATCAGTCGCATGGTCGTCAAATACAAGAAAGCTATGAAAAAGGTAATTCGATCGTCATTGCCAGACCTCTAAAAATATTTTCTACTTCTGCCTTTTTACAGCTCAACCGATTGGATCACCTGCAGTTCAAGCAAACACAACAGATACGCATCGAGCTGCGCCACGCCAGAGCGCAGATTAGCGATCTTAACGGCCAAGTGGTTGATCTGCGACGTCGCCTCGAGGAGTCTGAGTCTAAGAATCGTGACATCCTGGCGAACGTAAACCAGATCACCACACTCGATGTGGCTGCTTCATCTAAACTGGAATCGACCAGAACGCGCCGCGGTAACATCAAACCCCGAGCTGCTACAATTATATTGAAACGAAGTATAAGCACTGAGAATAGCCTAGAAGCGGCGGCGGTGGCAAGCAAGCGCTCCAAAATTGACGCAATCGACAATTTAATGTGAGAGTTCTTATTACTAAACGCTTAAATTCATTTATTACTTCTAACTATACGCTTAAGATTATCGATTATGTATAGTTTAAATTAAAAATTATTAGAAATCAAATTGTGAAAAAATCTTGATTATTTTTAGTTGACTTTCAATATGATATTTAAAATGTGTATTAAATATTACCGAAAATATATTGCTTAACATTAAAACATGAATAACTAACAAAAAAAATGTATTTTTTATTTGATTCATGATGGTTTTTATAATACTCTTTTTTAATTATATATTTACTAAAAAAGAAAACAATGTAACTCCATTAAATTACCAACCCCTTAAAAAATATATTTTCTCTGTGCGACGAGAATATGTGCCAAGTTTTAGATTTCACCAAGATGTGAAACTAATTTAAAGATATTAAAACAAGTTTGCAGAATATTGATTGGCTTCATTCTAACTATTCTTATATGTTCCAATGAGTGTTTATAAAACCGTTCCATAACAAATGGTGTCCAACAAGATGAGTTATTTAAATCCATTTATTTAATACATATTTTAACAATATATAATATCCTATTCTCTAACTCATTATGGCATCGCTGTCCGACGAAACAGCCGAAGATGGCCCAGCCAACGCCGGCGTCGCCGAATCGCCACACGATACGATACATTCCTCGTAGATCCACTTCGGGAACACTCGTTTGTACAAGTAAAGGAAAATAGTGTCCAACGACTTCAGTTGACCATCAAACACGCACTTCATGTGACCGTGAGTACCTGCAAATGGAATAAGGAGATATTTAGAAAGTTCAACAACATAGTAATTAGTCAATCATACCCAGCGACTCTTTGATGTGACCCAGACGACCGCAGCGGGTACGTAGTTTAATTGGCCTGAAGAAATCAACGTCTTCCTTGTTAAAGAACATGTATCGAATGGTGGCAGTGCGTTTGTTGATTTTGTACGGATGTCCACTGAGTACGATACGCTTGAGTACAATTCTGTCTGGATTGCAAGACATGAGTACACCGTTTGCTACTAGTCGCAACGATGTATCTGGCTGCTCCTGGAAGCACAGGATCGGTGCTGGCGGGAACTGAATGGGAGCATAGAACGTGGCCACAACTGTTTCGTTGGGACGGAAGAATCGCTCGTACTAAAACAATTTAAATTTTAAGATTACATTTTTAGATAATGCCATTAATGCAATTCCCTATACCTTATGTTTATCAGCATTTGTGTGCGCACTGTAGATGGGATTCACGATGAATCTACGGAAGCCACACTGCACGATCATCTTCTCCTTGGATTTGATTGGAATCGTTGAGTCCGGTGCACGCTTCAGCACAGCATTTACGACACACATTTGATGCTCGTGCGGTAACAAACCGTACATAATAATGTGAGAAGAGGACTGTGCGGAAGTGAACGCACGCCACAGTACCTGCGGCACATTTGCAACGTGTACGGTAATGTAATATCCAGGCTGTAAGATCAGACATTGATTAAAAACAGGTTTTGGGTTTAAATTTGGTTTTACAATCTACCTCTGCTCCATCAATATCAGCAGCATCCTTGATGATGCGTCGCTTTGTGCGCTCGAAGCTCTTAAACTGATAAATACGAGCATAATCCAGCGGAAGATTTTCCTTGGTGTCCCACGGTGACGTACGGAAAGATTCAAGACCTCTATATTTTACGAATCGATCGCGAGCATGCACATCTAGTGGTGTATCTAATTCATCGGGCCACTGGGCATCTGTACGAGCCTCCTTGATCTTTTCGAACGTTTCACGTTCCTCCTGCAAGTCCATGTCTACAAAATTAAACGGATAAATTATTAGCTTACTCTTTTGAAATTATTAGTATAACCCACCTAAATCGTATTTATCGTCATTGACTGGTGCCTCGGATACGGTAACCGTGTCAAATTCTTCATCATTCTCGTCTTTCTCGAATTCATCATCTGAATTTGCTTCAGATTCACAAGACATAAACGCATCCTCTTCATCGTCTTCATCATCGTCATCCTCATCACTCTCGTCGTCGTTCTCATCGACCTCTTCTATATCCGGAATCCAGCACGCCTGATAATCGCTCATACCCTTTGGTACACGCTTAATAAGCTTCTGTTTCTTTGTCTCTACAATTTCAACAAAATAACGGTATTAAAATCGATTGACTTGTCATAAAACTTGTTGTTTACCTTCTCTTGCTAAAGCAATCTCATCTTCTGTGGGCCACGTTTGCTCAGCATCCATTTCATCGGGTATATTCTCACGCTGTAGGCTCACCTGTAGTGCAGGGTCAGCACGACTGAGAAGGCGCACACGGTCAGATTCCATAGCTGCATCTTCACCGTCCCGAGATTTTTCGATCTTATAGTGATCTGTTGGTGCATCGATTTGACTCATTTGGAAGTCACCGAGTCCGGGAATGTGCACTAGATTGTTAACGTTCAAAGGTGCACCGCGCAGGAAACCGGTAATCTTGAGTGTACCCATTTGTGTGTCGGACGGTACGGTAACATATTCGATGGACTCACCGTACAAATGTGGACGATTGTCCTTGTTGTGCACGGTCTTCTTTTTCTGACCGCCAATGCGTCTGGAAAATATAACAGAGATAATATAAAAACTACATTGGAAAAGAAAATAAGGATTCGCACCTCAAATGATTCAGAGCATCTGCGTTTGTGTCCAGACAGATGATTTTTTCACTGGGAAACGCTTTTGTTATGAATTTCTGAATGTTAGCCTTTGCCTGAGCCTTGCGCTTCGGTGCAATTGATTCCAGGTCCATGAGAGACACCATAGGCGTTGGAATGCCTTGTGCGATAGCCATATTTAGCACTCGCTGTCCCCACTTATCGAAAATCTCATCTTCATCGGTATTGGCGGACACCAACAACATTGTCGTGTCGCACACTTTCAAACAGTCTAAGGCTCCGAGTTCCTTGCCACGACCAATCGGCGGAATAATAAACGAGAAACGCTGCTTGAATCGCGGAATGCTAATGTGCGTCACACCGGACTCACTCTTGTGCACCACTGCCTCGGGATCACAGTTTTCCAGCATGTACAATGCTGAATTGGGATCAATCTGTGAGTTTAGCGGTAGAATGCACACCAAGAACGGGGCCGTAGAGTTGCCACCGAGTGCGCGTTTCTTGGACATTGCTTCTTCGCGTTTATTCTTGCGGATCTGATTGGACTGATTTCGACGTTGATCGCGGCGCATCGACAACTTGTTACGCTTCGAGATTGCCTTCACTGACATCTTTCCTGTATTTAGTTAAAAAAAACATATAAGATACATTCTATGTAAGGGGGCACCCATTATCATAATAACCTTTTTGATCATTGTCAATAGCTCCCTTTGAACGATGTCGACCGGTTTTGTGGGATTTGTTGGTTTGCTTAAGCGTTCCGCTCCGATGAGCCTTTGTGTCCACACCCATGTTGTCTGGATTTAGGTCCGATTTCTATGGTTTTATTGAGTTTCTGTGGAAAATAAACACACTGTGCGAAGAACACATGGACTTTTTGATAGGTTATGTTGTGTTCAATATTTTTGACAACATGCAGTTTGACATGCGCGAGTTCTAGTTCAATGGGCTCAGGGTACACTGTTAACAATAAAATTGAAAAAAGACTTGGCTGCGAACTGTGTTTTATATTTTTTAAGCTTCTTTCCAAAATAAAACACACGTAAATTTATATTGTTGGTGCTTCAAATGTATTTTTAATATTATTGTTTTACATATTAATATTGTTTGTTATCTTTTTACACAATTTCTACATTCAATGTAATATAGCCCAACACATTTACAATATGTATGTATATAATTATATATGTATATTCCTTTATAGTTGTTGTTGTTGTTGTTGTTTGTTTCTTGTAATCAAAAAGTTAAGGTGTTGCAAATAAATGTTAATAATAAATAAAAATGTTTGTAATAATGTTTGCAACAAAAGTGTTTAGATTTTATTATATATTTATATGTTTAATACAGTACTTGTCTATACATTTACTTAGGTGTATAATAATTATATAGTTTTAATAATAAAGTTTTGTTTTTAATAATAATAGTGTTGTCGTTTTATGTATGTTTTTCAAATTGCAAGTCTAAATAGGTCGTATTTCATGTTCAATAAACTATACGCTTGCTTTTCGGTTAATTCTCGTAACAATATAACATTATTTTTGTGTGGTTAGAATGAAAGAGACAACGAAATAAATTTCATTGAAAACCAGTTATATAGTGAAAACGATATAAAAGAGACAAAAGCCTATTTTTTTTGTATTGTGAAGGCTATATATAAATATTATGCAAGATAAAAAGAATACTCAACTTTAAACAAAATATTTGCATTATATTTGAGGTTAGGTAATTATATAGTTTATTATCAACTTTTATTTGTTTTATAATTATTATATTAATCGTATGTCGTCGTTGAATTTATTTATATATGTGATTTTATTTGTATTAAATTTAATTTAAGTATATTGAACTAAGAAAAAAACGTAATAATATTGTTTATACAGCATTTTAAATTGGTTTGGTAAAACTTAACAAAACAGAGAGACATAACCAAAGATCTTACACGCTACCGGGAGTAGGGTTAGAATATGTGTTCTTTTTAATTATGAGTAAATTAGAATTTTTTTCTTTACAAGGGGATGGCTGGCTTATGATTGTTTTGTGGTAGTGTGATATTTGATTACATCGAGGGTACATATTTATGTTTTGACTATAATTACATATATGAATTAATATATGCAAATGGGATCTGACTTTTTTTTTATAGGTTAGTTTTGTGGTTTTATTCGTAAAACACACGTGTTTTAATGTTATTTATGTTAAACTCGTGGTATTTTTGTATTGGTGTTTTTTAAATCTTATTCTCAGTGTTTTTTGGGAAATAGTTGTTGTTAAATGTATATTTTACTTCCTTTATTGTATAATTTTCAATGAATATAATAATAATTATAATAAGAATGATAAATAAAATGTGACACGCAAATTCTTGTCATCAAAACAAATACGAATACGATGTACGCACATATACACATACAAATTGACACACAACGCGACGTCTTGAAGTTAAGCATCAACTGATATCAAGAATTAATGTTTATTAACGGATTTGAATATTTTTAAGAAAGAAACATAACCACAAATGTGTATATTTTAATAAAAGTATATTACTTTATATGCTTTTAATAGTTTTTCTGATGCTATTTTAAGAAAATGTCACACAAATGGTATGTACCTGAAGATTGAATCGCGCGTATATCGGAATTACATAACATAACCTCAATACATCAATTTTTCAGGTTTAGCATTTGTCTGTGTGTGTGAGTGTGTCTGTGATGGTTTGAATTTACTTTATAATTTTTAATTAAATACTTGTTTGTAGATTATATATGTGTAGTTAAATGCATGTGACAGTATGGTATATGATGACAGAACGCATGTATTCCGCCGGCTTAATATTTGTGTGACAAGAATGAGTAGTCTGCTACGAGGGCAGCTGGGGCGGCTGGAGCGGGTGCAGCGCCAGCGCCGGCAGGTTGTGGTGCCGGCGGCATGTATAATTGGGGCTGCATAACTTGCTGCTGAGGCTTTTCTTCGGGCATGAATTTTACTAAACAGAAGGAAATGCGTTATATTATTTAGGTTAGATAGGTTTTTTTTACAGTTGTACTACTCTAACATACTATGTAATTCGGTAAAAGCTTTTTTGAAAGAAATGTTATTTTCAAGTGTCTTCGTAGACCAAACCTTTGACAATCATCAATAATTTTTGTATATTTAATAATAATCAAATAGGACATGAGTAGGGAAAACAACGTTTTGCCAACAGACATTTTGCTAAAACTAATTTAAATATTTAGACAATATTATTTTTAATGAAAACGCAAAGTGCCAACCATTTTAGACATTTAGCCAAACTTTTACTTCTGTGCTTATTAGCGCCATCTATGATTTGATGGTATAGAATTTTCTTCAATGGGTAAACCCAAATGTGTAAAATAATTCTCAAATTAAGTTTTAATAACAAAAATTAATATTGTCAAAAAATCCAAAATATTTTTGGCAAAATATCCGTTGGCATGAGGGCCGACATGTAATAATTTTTTGAAATATAGAATATTTAAAATGGACCATCTTCTTGAATCATTTAGTTTCAGATGTATATGCGATATCATCTTACGAGTGCTTACTTACTATTAAATTAAAAAAAAACATTTAAGAGGTTTGTCTAAGCAAATAAAAACAATATGTTCAAAATAGCGTCTGCCCGATTACATAGTTGTTAGGGTAGTATATTTTAATATGTATTTTAAATTATTGAGTTAACATTACTATGGAAATATGCTGTACAGCAATTAGCGTATATATACTCCACGAGATGTTATATATATACATACAGTTGTATAGACTTTCAATTTTCCAAACATAACCTATATATTTTTTATTTCAGAATCAACTAGAGAACAATCTTTAATGTAAAAAATTAACGCACTTTCTCGTAAATACGTTAGAAAAATTGTTATTGAGTAAAAATATAAATAAACAAAATAAATTATAGAGATTATGTTTGGTGTAAACTCGAAGCAGGTAAAAATACACTCTCGCAGATCGTTCCGTATATTGACGCACACATGCTCTAACATTTAAAAACTTTTTAAGTTAGTATTTATTTATATTACTTACAAGAACACCATAAAACAACATTCTAACAATCATACACAGCAAAATATTCCTAATACGAAAAAGCTCAGTATTTGCAGTTAGATATAGAGATAGGTATATAGAGTCAGAGAGAGCTTTTATATGTAGAAGAGGATAGATATAAAGAACGATGTCAGTTCTCATTGCGTGAAAATACATGGAAAATATCTGCATCCCACTACATATGGCAATATTGCCAAACAAGCTGCGTTGTGGGATTGCTCAATACTGACAAAAAAAATGTTTGTGGATGAAGAATAAATACGTTTCTATGGACGCACTCAAAATATACACAACTACTATCTAGTTCGATGCGATAGTTTCACGTAAACCCGTTACTTATATACACACATAAATATACAGTATATATATAGATAAAATACCAGCTTTTAATTTAAATACAAGATATTAAGCGCACGCTCTCACACCAAAGTCAGAAACAGAAACATTTCTATAAAAAAGTCAATAAAAAGAGGCTTAAAAAATAAATATGTTCACGTTTTAGAATTGCACTAAATATAAAAAAATACAACTTATACTAATCAATCATAAATAGAAATGAAAAACCCAATTGAAATACACACAAAGTCTCTCGTATTAACAAACAAAAAACACAGCCAATTAAAAAAAAAAACAAACTATATTAGAATTGAGGTTACGTTCAAAAACGACATTTAAATATAGTGTGTGATAGTTTTTTTTCTAAGAAATTACTCGCTCTATATTTACGTTTTGTTTTTAATTTTGAGGTTAGGTGATGTTGAGTGGATTGTGGGTGCGGATTGGGTTTATATACTGTGTGGTTTTTGTTGTATGAATCTTGGATATCGTCAAACCTGCGCACTTTATTTGGATGACAATTTTTAGGCGGACGATTTTGAATATTTGTCTAGCCGTCTACATGAAGTTTGCTATAAAAATCAAAATTTAAAAAATATAAATAAATAAATTCGTAATATTTTTGTAGATTTGTTTTTAAAATATTGTTTTTCTCGAGTATTTGTTTGTTTGTTATATTTGTTTTGTTGTTCTATATATTTATTATTGTTACATAAGTGCAGTATTATTTTATTTATATGCTGTAAGAAATTCAACATATTTTGTTTATATTTATGTGTGTATAAGTGTATTGATATTTTTTCGCAGTGTACACGTAGAGAAAATGTGACTCGGGACGGGCGCAACAAGTGTGGGTGAGCAATGTTAAAATTGAAATGTATTTTGTGCATTCGACCCATTTTCGTGTCCCCATTTCTGGTTAAGTATTTTGCGTATGCATGTTTTAATGTAAAATTGTTTTTTGTGCACCCGCAATTTTTTTGGTTTGGATTAGTCTTCAGAAGAGTATATAGTTTTTACATTTAAGTAAAAACGGCGGTATTTGGTATGCTTTTGAGATACTTACATACGATAATTCCGACTATAACAAGTCCGATGACGCCCATGATAATCATCATCTGAAAATAAAAATTGTGTTAGTAAAAATCATGCATATTTAAAGTGTATTTCCCATTAGACATTAGAGTAATGACTCATGAGTTCCTATAAAAAGAGCTTTTTATATATCATATAAAAGCTTGCTCGTAGCAAAGAGCTTTAAACATTAAACTTTGTCTCAACTAATTTGCATAATTCTATTATTCTCTTCTACTTAACACAAAATACATAGGGAACGTATGATTTTTATTTAAAAATACCTTTAAATTTTGCAGCCAGAATTTTCTTTTGAGCTTGCCGGCCTGCTGTTCAAACTGTGAGGCACCTTGTTGCAGTGCATCGGCTCTGTCGTCCAGTTCGGACAGTTTCTGATCACGCTCTAGCACCTTTTCAACGTTCGTCTTCATGATGTCTACGACCTGCGGGGATTATGGGATTCAAATACGATAAGTGATTTTCTAATCAACTTATATAAAATTTATATAGAATCTAATCTATATAGAAACTATATAGAATCAAGATTAAATCCAGAATCAAGAATTTAAAACTGAATAAATACCTCATCGACTTGCGCTTGCGTCTGCTGCAGTCGCCGCTGGGCCGCGATCTGTTGTGGCGTTCTGGGTCCGCCGACAATTCCATCTTCGTTCGGTTCACCCGTTGGTGGTGCAGGGGGTGCTAATCCATCGGCCCTTTATGGGTAAAAAGTAAATACATCTTATTATTTATTTTATATATGCAAACAATTTAATAAAATGTATTAAATTTGAAAAAAAACATCTTATTGCACCTGAACAAGCTTTTGGGATTAATATGTTTAATCGATGTGTGGTCATTATCAACAACGAATTCTCCCCCTAAGACAACTAAAATAATAAAATTGGTACTCGTTTCTTGGTATAGCGGTAGGTTCAGCGGAGAGTATATATAAGCATAATTTCAACTTATATGTCTGCGGAACATAAAATAATATTTTTTTGAATATTTTTGATTTTGCAAGTTTTGTATTTTGCATAGTTTTTGTTTCGTCTACTCACGTAAAGAAATAAAATTATAAAATATAACTTTTGTATAAATATAATGCTTCTCATTCATCAAGAACGTCGAAAAAAACGGTCACAGACATATTATATCTGCAATGATCACTTTAATATTCCTTATAGCAATATAAAAAAATGTTTGTAACAAACATTATTGGTACAAACATAATTATATACGTGTTGTTTTGAAGTAGCACTAAACACTAAACACTAAATTTATTATTATCAGGTAATAAATTAAATTATTGGAGGATTTTCATTATAGTATTTTTTTATTTTCCCACTTTAACACACACCCACAAAAATCATTTAAAAAAAAGATTTTTTATTTTTACCCTTTTAAAGGAAAACGGCAAAAGATCTATGGATATTTTTCCTTTTTACACTCGGAAGGATTCTCTTACCCGTTTTGATCATTCTCTCTCTTTCAGCTAACTCCTTCTAAAATGAAATTTGCCTGAGCTCTTGAGCATTTCACCAGCTATTCAAGTGCTGGGATTATGTATTTATCGATGGCCAACCTTTGACTATTTTTTGCCAGCACCCTAGCAACTTTTATCCTCTTGACTGACATTCCAGGTTTACATTTAAAAAAAATATAACATTTATAATATCCTGTACGGATCACTGCAAAACAAGATTGTAATTTTAAAATACAGATGAGCATGAAATAAAATTTGAAGATAAATATGAAAGACAAACTTCGTTGGAAGTGCTCCGTTTCGAGAACATATTGATCTGCATCACTTGTGACTGAATTTTATTCAGTGTGCTTATATGTATTATAACTTTTGCCGTTTTCTTTTCTTTCTATTGAGTCTCTCAAAATTGTGATAATCTTGTGGAGACTGGTCCAGCCCGTATGGGCCACTATACATTGTACTGCTATATTTTGCTGTTGCCAATTCTCGCCACAATGGGTAAATTATTTTATACAGACAGCGCATCATGAAACAAACCTATTCTTTAACTCGCGTACTTATCTGAATGAGCCACATATTTGGATGACAGGCAAATTATTCCTTGTAAAAATCTCCCAAAATCTCTTTTCTCTCTTCCTCTCTTTGTGTTTTTGTTAAAAA
>JAAAKO020021524.1:0-14949 GCA_010015015.2 Bolitophila cinerea | reverse complement strand
TCTATAAGCACAGCGAAGATGATTAACTACTGGAGGAAGCACAATCGGCCCATTGGAGTGCTGGCGTGCATCGAGCTCATGGCTCGACCTCCCCCCAAATCTATCTATGATAGAAATATAATAAAAAACCTAATACATAAGCCCTATAATGACAGTAACAAAATCTAGCTTAAAATATACTTTTAAACCGAATCCATCATTACTAATAAAATAATAAATTATAATAATAATAAATTAAATAGTAACTTAAACCTTAAGTTACTATAGATTACATTGCTTTTTGGTTTATTTTAACTAATGGTATAATGTCCATAATAAATATAGTATATGTATGAAAAAATGTGAGACAGATAAATAAACAGTTAAAAATTTCGATCATATAAATAGAAGACATCATTGTACTTTGAGAAAACGATCATTAAAAAAATCAGCTATAAAAACGATGCATTATTATTTGATTGAAAATTTTGCGATTTTTTAAAAAAGATTATGTTCTATAAATTTATAAAAATGTACTCTAGCAAAAATGGATGTGTGGTCTTATACAAAAAAATGTACGCTAAATAATTGAAAATGACAATACATTTAATTATGTTCGCTCAAAAATTCAAAACGTGCTTTAATATTTAATGAATGTGCTCTAAATTTTAAAGAGTGTGCTCTAGGTAATGCAGAACACAATGTGTTTACTATAATAAATACACCTTCCGAAGATTGTAGTGCTAATACTTTAGACTGGCGTAAAATGTTTTTCATTGAAAAGGAATGCATTACCTACAATATTATTTATTAAAAGTTAGAGCACATTTATAAAATATTAGAGCTTGTTTTCGAATTTTTAAGCATACACAATTACATTTTTTTATCGGAACTTTTTGAATATTTATTGGTATATATTTTCTTAAACATGAGCACGATTTTTATTTTTATATATGACAAAATTGTATTTTTTAGCAAAGGCTAAATTGAGAGCCATAATAATTCACTGAATATAAGGGGTTTTTAAAAAATCTATTTTTAACTAAGTGAAGTTCCAACAACGTTGTTAGAGTAAAAAATATATAAAATATACTCATAAATAGTAATTAGCTATTAAGGTTAACCAAATTGCTATTTTGAAAGTGATTTTGTTAATATAACAAAGTGATACATAGTGAAATCGAAATTGGTATTATTGCAAACTATTTTATCCACAATCTTAGCGAAATGATTATTTGAAAAACGAATTCGTTGATACATCAAAATGATGTTTAGAGAATGTGAAATTTCCATTATTACTCTATTGTCTTTATAACTAAATATTTCAAGATAATAATAAATCTTTCAGGAAATCTACAAAAATAAAGAAATATAAAATTTGGTTGAACATCCATATAGTGGTTTGTACAACCTTTTGGTGATCATGAAACTCATTTGCTGCCAAAACAACGATTAGTTGTGTAAAGGCAATTGATAGAGAAACAAAAAACATAAAATTGCTTTACTCAAAGCTAATTTCCTGCATTTTTGTTGTAACAATAACTAATTATTATCTCTGCCGAGCGCCAGTGTTGCCAGATATGATTTATTGCTATTTTGCCATTTTTTAGACAAATAATAGTTTGAAAAAAAATTATCAACAAGCCGAATATTACAATAACATAAAAATCTATTTTGAAAATTGTTCTTAAAGCCAATTAGTTGAACATATAGTTATATTGCTATCTATTCAGCGTGACTTGAATTTACGCACATTTTTTTATTTATATGTTCTTACGATTAATGCCTACATTTTTCACCCTAATTATTATTTCAAAACAAATTTGAAATTGTTCTTATGAATTCAGTACACACATCAAAACTACTAGATCAAAATATTACTATTCATATAATGTGACAATTTTTTTTTAAATACTAGATGTTTAACATTAATTTCAATCTAGTATAATTTTATACAATAAATATATAATAATGTATTTTATATTATTATTATGTTATTTACACTATTGTTTAATATCGGCAGGTTGGTATATTTAAAAGCATGATATCGGCGAATCGTAATTTTTCTAATAAAATATATAATTTTATTTTTTTAACCAAATTTTAATAATTTTAATAAATTAAGCTTAATGTATGTTATATGAAAAAAATGTTGTTCTACTTAAAAAAACTCATTCAACAGTTTTTAATAATTACATAATTCCTTAATAATTACATAATTAAACTAAAGCTTTTCTAAAATGGCTATGCGTTTTTAATGGTTTTTTTTAAACCACGGCAACTTATACTTAATATGATAAATGTAAGTAATACAGTTTTGACCAAATTTAAATCATTCTATTAGCACCTATTATGATTTTAACTATTCTATAGGAGAAAAAGAAATCGCTATTAAAAAATTATTTCTCTTAAAAAAATGTGCACATAAAAAAATGAATGTGTGAATAAAATAATGTGCACCTTAAAATAACAATGCTCACCAAGTAAAAAACATGCTCCAAAAACATATATGACCAACCAGAAAGTACAATCTGCCCAAAAAAGCTCTTGTTTATTAAAAATATAAACTTGGTAGGTGCATATTTTAATATTAGGAGCACATTTTTGTTTTATTTTGTGAATATTTTTTTTTGTTTTAGGTTATTTTATATTTGGTGGACAATATTTATTTATAAGCTTAATGGCTATTATATATCAATCGCCTGCATTGGGAGATCAATCGTCCAATGATGCAAACACGATTACGGCTAGGAATGTTTTGAGACATTTAAAAAAATAAAATAAATAAAAATAAGAGTGTAGAAACTGCTGTTCCAATTGCTTTAATCGAATTCAAAAATGTATAGATTTTAAAGATTTCCCCAATGTTTGTTTTAGTTATTAATTCGCAATACATAAATAAAAACACTCGTAAAAACTTGACAAAGTCATAAAGACTATGCTATACAACTTGACACAGCTTTACAGAAGAGACCAAGACCAAAAGTGGTTGTTTTTCATATTATCAGCAGATTTATGGGGCCGTAAAAATCAGCTCTAGTCACTATTTGGGTAATCTGTGTTCGAATAAATTTATGCAATAAACATCATTCTTTTTAATACTGTTACTTGTGTAACTGTAAAATAGCAATTATTTTTATATTTATTATTATGATGTATTTATTAAAATACGACGACCACAATTTGAGCAAATGTCCTCGAGTTTAACGATTAAAATATTTATTGTTTCCAAAAATACTTGTTATTCAATGATGCTCTCCTCGGAGTACACAGATGTAATACAGAGTAATAAAGATTTGTAATATTCATTTTATGATAAAAACAACCAATTAAAAATCAGGTAAATTAAACGAAATTCATCTACAACATAGCTAAAAAACGTGTTTCTTGTCTCCCTTTTAACGTGCTCGTAATATTTTTTATGATACTCTATTATTTGGTCTTGAGTTTATGCTTATTACACGTGCTCGTGTTTTTGTGGCCACTAAATTTTACTGCTTATTTGTTTGGTAATTACTAATTACAATTAGATAACTGTTGAGCTTACAGTTTATTACTTCATTACAATAAAATATATGTATAGCCGGTATACGCCAGAGCTTTAATATTTAATTGTTGTTATTTGGTATAGTAATTCAAAATTATATGGCTTAAAGTTAGAGCCTGAATAGCTTGACAAACTTAATCTTGATTCTGAATGTATATATATACATGTGTTTGAGTATATATTACATATATATGTGTAATGTGTAATGTGTACGTACTTTATATAACTGATGTACAATTCTACAATTCATGTGGATTGAATATGGTCGTATAAATAGGTAGACAAGCACATTTCCATGATGTCACACGACTGCGTCAACGCAATTAGCATCCGACATATATATATATATATATGTACGAGTAGGTGTTTGTGTATGTGTATGCGTACGTTCCACCCCCAAAGACAACGTAAAACTAATGACAATGCAGTCCAACAGTCAACTATCAGGGTAAATTATCAATTTAAACTAATTCCGTCAATTCTCAAGCCACAAAAACTAATTTGCAAGTTCGTTCGTGAAAGGGCCGTCTCGTCTGTCGCCTTCTGGCTGCATTCGATGTAATTGTGTCTCACTCTCTCACAAACACACCCTCAACTACACGTACACTATATATATATATATATACTCATATAGTCC
Source organism: Bolitophila cinerea (assembly GCA_010015015.2). Taxonomy (NCBI): domain Eukaryota; kingdom Metazoa; phylum Arthropoda; class Insecta; order Diptera; family Mycetophilidae; genus Bolitophila; species Bolitophila cinerea. The sequence goes on along the minus strand of JAAAKO020021524.1, from coordinate 10,786 downwards.
GTGGGCACACATAACCAAAGTTACGTGATAGTTACATTACGCTCGGCGGGCGTGGGCAAGTAAACCAGTCTGTTTGTACTGCGTCGCCAGCGCGTACTCGCCACACAACTATACATATAAAATAGAGCGTATTATATATACACACACACACACATAATAATGTGCATACGATATATTGCATATGCATGTGTGTATTCTATATAGTCGTAGTGTGAGTGCGGTGTAACTAAATCAAGCTCAACCAGGACAGAAGATCAGATATCGCTGCCCGGGTCCTAGTTAAAATTCTATTCTGGTTGTTCGTGTTCATGCATTGTTGATATTTACATATCTGGAAATGATTTACATAGAGGCGCTTGCGCTCGCGCACCCTGCGTTTTTTCCCCAAACGTTTGTTGTTGCCTGGCTCTCGCCAGTTGTTGTTGTTGTTTTTTCATCTGTCTGTATGTGTAGTATGTCCGTATTGCACGCGCAGTGCGACGCAATATGGCTTCACATACACACACACACAAATCCATAGCCAGGGCAGCCGGGGCCTGGTATTTGAATTGCGGCTGCGCGCGCATGTATTCGTGTATGCAAATTGTATCCCGGTCGACATACAATTACCGGCACAGTATTGTTTTTCGTCTCTGTGTGCGTGTGTGTATAAACGTTCCTGCAGGCGGATACAAAAATAATATGAATAAACATTAATTATTCCGGTGCGAGCGTTGTAAATGAGGTTTTCATGGGAACGCGAGCATACAATTGCAATGGCGAGCGGTTTTGCACTCGCATACATTCTCAAGCTCTAAACACACACATACACACACACATTCCTGTAGACTTTGCCAGACGCTTGGTTCTTTGTCTCTGCGACGGCTACCGCAGCTACCCGCTTGCGTCCCTTAACTACCCCATCGCACCAGAGAATAATAAAAAAACCTATATTAAAATTACACGCAGTGTTACTGAAGCACATAAATAATTAAAATCTCAACGCACGCGCCGCGTCGCGTCGTGCCGCGCTGCCATGGCAAAAGCACAGGCGAAACACGAGCAAATTGGCAGTCACTTTTGTTAATATTTTCAAGCTCGTAATTTTAATTTCACAAAATGTTTTATATTACACTTTATACGCTGACGTTGCTGTTATTATAAGTGTTTCATTAAAATACTGACATTTATATACTATACATACATATATACAAATACAGTATAAAATAGGGTATATTGTACATTGTATAGTTAACGACAAGTAAATTTAATTACCTATATAGATAGGGTAGGGAAATGTGCACACGTTTCACCAACCACACTCACATCATACAGTCACATAAATATGTAGGTCAGGAATATACAAATATCGCAAACACACACACGCACATAGAATTTTGCATGTGCTATACGCTTAAGTTAGCGTTGTGTAAATTAGGGTGGTTTAGAATACCATTCACACAGAATGAAATATTTTTGCTAGCTATTAGGGCAAATATAATCTTTATCTAACGGAAAAACATTTAAAGGAATTAGTTAAATTATATTTGTGATGAAATGTTTTAAAGATTTATTTATATATACATTTACTAGCTGGACCCGGCAAACATTATTTTTTTAGAAGCCAAGCATGTTATACTTTATATTTTCCTTAAGGAATTGAAATCGATAAAAATGGTCATTTTCTTAAAAACCAGTACCACCCCCTTAGCTATTTTCATGATAACTCGCCACAAAACCAACATATTGTAAATATATTACATACGTTAAAAGAAGGAGGTAAAAGGCTTCAATCCTAATATAGTAATTATTTGAATTCTTAGATAATTTTGTATAATCTGAGAATTCAAATAATTACTATATAAGGATTGAAGCATATTTTCAAAAATTTCTAAAATCTTAATTTTAAAATTTAAGCTTTCAGTCGGCCACCCTATAGCTTTTTGATTATGACTCGGTATAAAATCAATGTATTGTTGATATATACACGTACAATACGATGTATACAGCAATTAAAAACGCACAATTCTGAGCTCCAACACGCGCACTGTGCACAAAAACGCCCGAGCTTTTGAAAGCACGTACTTAATACATTCAAAACACGCACTATAATACTATTTGACACATCATGTACGAATGCACGATGAAATTGTTTGTCATTAGTTGTCAAATTTGTTACACTGCGTAATTTTAATATTTTTATAATTTTTGGAAGGATGAAAATATAATAAAATTAGAAGTGTAAAATATTGTCACTCTGCAACTAAAAGCTATTTTGTGTAAATATTATGAATGTGTTGGTGTGCACTTTCAAAAAGCTCTTGTGAGCATATCTGTTAATAATAACAAATTGTATTAAAAGTATTAAATTAAAATTAAAGTATTAGAAATCGACCCATTGAAGTTTTGGCTTGCAGTGAGGCAACATGCAAGCCTAAAAGGTGGCAACCTGCAGCATTACGCCATTTTGGAATAAACATGATAATAAATTGCCAATTCATGATCTTTTTGGAATTATGTAAGAAAAATGATGATATTTATTATTTATTTTTGGTACAATTTTTTTATTTTAAAATAATAATTAATTTTTGTTTTTTTTTTGTTTCACACATTAGTTATTTTTTATCTAAAATGGTTGAATAACATATAGTTTTATAACGTTGAGGTTGCATCTACGAAAAAAAACAGATGCTTCTTGAATGATCATATTAAAACAAATTGTTTAATTATTGGATTGTTCACGATGTTTAGCTCGCTCGATTGAATAAATCGCTTGCAGGATCTAGGGATGACAGATGTTAGCAGAGATTTGTTGAAATTAACAGAAATATATCTTTCAACATAATCAACAAAAAAAAATCTTATGACGAAACATTATTTATATTTTTGGAATTTAAGTACTATAATAACTTCTAGACCTGTATGATGGTGTGCCCTAATTACCCAAAGTGGGGAATCTTCCAGAGTTCATACTAGCAAATAGTAAATCTTAGTTTGCGAATATAAACTCAGTTATAAAAGAGGGATTAAATAACGTGGGGCCAAACTTTTAAACCTTAAAAACATATTTTCAAAAGTTTATATTAAATCCCTCGCCATCGGTATTACTACGCTATCTCTCGATTGGCCGAATATTTTAGTTTTTTGCTTGTATTTTATTTATTTTTGGAATGAAGTGAAATGTAATAATGCAGTTATTTACAAAAATTAAATCATTGATAAATCATTGATTCGATTCTTATAATTATTTATTTTTTAAATTTTATATAAATAAGATTTATACATACTTAAAAGGGTGGTCAACCTTAAAATAATACTTTGATTTGATAAGGAAGAAAATGTAAAACATTCGGTCTATCGGATTTGGACAAGCATTGTGATAATCACATCAATCGACTGACATATAGTATAATTAACTATTTTGAGCCAGTCAATTAATGTCTAATAATGTTTCATTCAGTCATACAGTCGCCGACTGACAGTCATTTACAGTCACAGTTGTGTCAGTTATATGGTAACGGCCATATAGTGCATTGATAGCTTGAGCATATCCTCAATAATTTTGAAGTCATTTTTCATTTTTATCATTTACAATTTTTTTTTTATCATTTAATTAAAAAAGTCCTGCGGTATTTTTTTGAATTTTCATTTATTAATAAAATTAGTTACAATCATCCGATTTAAGTAAAATATGCCTCAACTAGATGCCAACTTCATAATGCCTCTCTAATAGAAGCTCGCTTCCCTATTGGCAAAAAACTCGGAGAGACAATTTTCACAGGCCTATTTTGTGGCCAACTTCCGACTGCTAAGCTCGTTCGCCATGGACAGAAACAGGTGGTAATCACTTGGTGCCAGGTCCAAACTATACGGTGGATGCAGAAGAACCTGTCATCCGAGCTCCCGGAGCGATGTGTGTGGCCTGGCGTTGTCCTGATGGAAGATAATTCGGCCTCTGTTGATCAAAGATTGCCTCTTCTGCATGAGTGTTGCCTTCAAGCGGTCCAGTTGTTGGCAGTCCGAATTGATCGTTTGACCATAGGGGAGCAGCTAATAGTGAATGATTCCCTGCCAATCCTACCAAACACACAGCAGAACCTTCCTGGCCGCAATCCGGGCTTGGCCACCGTCTGGGCCGCTTCACCGTGCTTTGACCACGACCGTTTGCGCTTCAAGTTTTCGTAAGTGGCCCACTTTTCATCGCCAGTCACCATCCGCTTCAGAAACGGGTCGATTCGAAACGGCGAGATTCGCATTCGTCGATACGGTCAAAGAGGTTATACTGCATCAATTCGGGCGGCACCCATACATCGAGCTTCTTTGTTAATACAAGCTTCTTCAAATGATTTATAACGGTTTGATGACTCATGCCCAGCTCTTGGACGATGCTACGGCTGCTACTATGCCGGTCTCTCTCAAACAATTCAGCGATTTTGTCGCAATTTTCGACGGCAGGCCTTCCGGAGCGTGGCACATCTTCGACCACCTCTAAACCAGAACGAAAACGTTGAAACCATCGTTGTGCGGTGGAAATGGAAGCTACATCTGGTCCATAAACTGCACAAATTTTATTGGCAGCTTGAGATGCATTTTTGCCTTTGTCGTAGTAGTACTGTAAAATATGCCGGATTATCTCTTTATTTTGCTCTATGTTTGCGACGCTATAACTCACGAATGGAGTGACATATCTTTCAGTTAATGGGAAAAACCCAGCAATAAATCATAGTCCTTGGGATCTCTCAGGTTATGAATTCAGAGTCGACTAGTATCTTTTCCTGTGTTTAAAATAATAAACCGTATATATTAAAACAAATTAGATCAATTTCTAGCAAACATATATTTTTTTTATAATTATAACAGATACCAACAAAGGAAAATTATTTAGACGTGTACTACAAGATCTACAGCTAAGCAGACCTCTACCAGGTTGTCTTGATTGATCAACGAGATCTGTAGAGTAAGTGGAATTGGTGGGAAATTAGCTCCGATGGGGTACTCAAAGTTGTACTTAACTTTGGAGCCAGACTCCAATGGACACTCAGCTCCAGTGAAAGCGGCACAAGCGTCATGCATGTGAGCAGGTAGTTGGTAGTTGATCGTATATTGATTAATTATGGCAAACAAAAGTGGTCGCAGCGAGGTGGAATTTCGCTCTGCTTCAAAGTCAACGACCAAACTGACGTTGTTTCCTTGTTGAATGCGGCACGGCAATTCTGTGCATCCGTCGACAACTACACTTGTGGGCATTCTCTCTCCAGTGGCACCTAGTTTTTGTTATAAAAAGTCAGTTATTTAGTATAACAAAAACTCCATTATTATATTGGGAACAGATTGTACTAACATTTATGGAAATGTTCACCATGTGCAACGGTTGCAATTGCAGCGACCAACAGAAATAACTTGAACATGATGATAAGTACTAGTTTATACCATGTACAACAGTAGAATACAACTATTCTCTAACTGACCACAGCTCTATGCTCTTATAGCCGTCTTGCAAGGAACGCCCAGCGGATATGTGATAATAATAATATTAATATCTTATTCATGGTCTTGACGCACTGATAGTGCGAGTACGTTTTGTTGTTGTTATTGATATCATAATCTTATATGTCATCGATAAACCGCAGGTGCCACTTGTTTTTAGCTTATCTTACATCATATTATCAACCAGCCAATATAAACCAAACTCGTTATTTATGCAGGTGTTTTGACAGGTAGAGCAAATGTCTGATCCTATATCTTAAATCTAAATAGATAGATAGAGGACAATAATACCTGGGTCTCGTAAAGGTAAAGTTTCTAGGCCTACTGGACTAATGGACTTCTCGTGCTGCCCGTCAAAAGTAGAGGTAATTATAAACTTTCCGTTACCATCAAATGTAATGCAGCGCAAACGATTCTTGGCCATGACGAATATTTATCGGCGATTTATACCTCTAGCTGCATCCATCTGCAAAATTCACAATCAGCGCCGACGCCTTAGACCTATCAATCATAATTATACTTCACCGGACAACAAACGGCATCACTCAACCTTTATAGTTTTTTTCTTTCTAAAAAGCTCACAGATGCACCGAAAAAGTGGCGCCACAGTCGCAAGAGAAATTTTCTATCGTGTAGTGCATTCTCGTAAACGGCTACTATCAAAATTTCAGTCAAGTCGGACTCGTAGTTTTGTTTTGACTGCGTGTGGAAGAAGAAAAATGGAAAAGAGCAATATCGGTCGGTGATTCGATTCTGAGGACTTCTTGGATTCTTGGAAGGGAAATCGTACAGCGAAATCTAAGAGCGCTGGGATGCTGATGTGTACGATAACTCTTCTCCTTCAATGGTGACCGTGAACAGTTGGTATAACGAAAGTGGACGCACGTCGGTTTTCGAATGAGCAATGTCCAGGTGCCTCGAAAACGGCTGCCATAGAGGATAACGTGACACAAAAACCACGATCTCGTATTGAAAAACCGCCGATTGAAGGTGCGCAAGATATCTAATTAAGTAGGTATCTCAAAAGACCGCGTTGGTTAAATAATGAATGAAATTTTGGGTATGATAAAGCTGGGTGCCGCGCTTGCTCACCCGTGCTTGCCTACTCTGGACAATAAGCGCAATCGTGAGACTACTTTAGAGCAGCGTTTGACGCTGTAAGCGCAATCCGAAGGAGTTTCTGAGTCGTTTCGTGACTGTCGACGAGACATGGATACACTGGTACACAAGATACCAAGAAACAGTCGAAACAGTTGGCTTTACACGGCAAACGTGCTCCGACGAAGGCGAAGACTGTCCCAGCGGCCAGAATGGTGATTGGCACCGTTTTCTGAGATTCACAAGGTGTGATTTACATCGACTACCTAGAGAAGGGCAAAACAAGCACAGGGATTTACTATGCCAAATTATTGGGCCGATTCGAAGCCGAATAGCAGAAACATAGCATTTGGCGAAGAAAAAAGTGCTCGTCCACCATTCCAACGCACCGCCGTCGCCACAGCCAAATTGGTCAAATAGGTCTACGAAATGCTCCCCCATCCACCGTATTCTCCAGATTTGGACCCGTGCGACTTCTTTTTATTTCCAAACTTGAAAAAGTGACTGAGGAGGTCTACGCCGCCCCATATTCTCACTTTGCAGACCTCGAGAAAATGTTCTTTTCAAACGGGCCGTTCTTACAGTAAAAATCACAACGTGACCATTTTTACGGTAAAAATCACAACGTGTCCATTTTTACGGTACGTGACTTACGACCGTGAATTGCTGTCTATGTGTCTCGATTTTATGGTCGAAGGTCGGAAGTTTTGTAAATATGCTTATCATAAACCAGTTACATTTGCTTTTAGTCAGAATCTCAAGAAGGCAGCGCCAAGACAAGCCCATCAATTGGATTGACATATATTATCACATATTATCACTTCGAGATAACAATTGTTGGCATTTTGGTTATCTCACCAGAGACATGTAAGATTTTGCGATTCGCTACGCTTCGTAGGTCGTTTTATAGTTTAATTGGGTCCGTCGGGATTTCTGTTGTTCCAGATTTAGCGAGTTCGTCGTTGATGGTCGTTTGTTGCCAGGAATTTCCACATGCCCCTGGATCCAGAAGAGTGTTGCTGTTATGCGTGTGTTGAAGAACAGTGTTTTATGGATGCGTTGATGGAATGGATGCCTGGTATTTATGTCTAATATTGGTTCCATAGCACTAAGTGGGTCCGAAAAGAAAATATGACTATACATTTGGGTTAGGTAGTCTTGTGGTAGTCATTTCGCATGACATGTGAATTGCTGTGGGATCTACCCTGAATACGAGTACAGATGACGTATTTGCGAGAGTGACCGATTCCAATATCATAATCTGTTCTAGTTCCGTCCGTCTTAAACTGTTTGTAATCCTTATATTTTTGTTGTATAGTTCTTGGAACAGCATTCGGAATATCGATGGTGAGTTTCGTCTTTCAGACGTCTTGAGAGGCTTTTATCGATACGTATTTCTGATGGTAACCAAGCTGGGTAGTCGGTTGTCGTGGTAGAAAGTAGCCGCTGTGGCTTCAAGTGTTACGCCAACCTTTTATGTAGTAGGGGTTGCTCTGACGTTTCTAAAGATGTATCTCTCTGGTTAGTTGCGAGTAGTAGACCATGTAAATCATATTTTTTGATTTGGTTGTCGTGTGTTGGGCGCTGTCTTTGGAAACCATGCTGTTTGTCGAATAGTATAGTCCTCGTGACTCCAGAGAACTCAGATCAGTCTTGAGTGGATGATTTTCTTAAGGACCCTGCAGATGCAGTTTGTCAATATAATTGGCTGACAGCTTGAAATAATTTTTACGTCTTTGTGGGGTTTCAGAATCGGTATAACGGTTCTCTCAAAGCCTCTGAAAGGTGTCTTTATTATAAAAAATCGTTGTAGAAATGAAGGAGAGATTTAAATAGCTCTCGAAATTTATTCGCATTGCATAATGTAGTCCATCTGGGCCAGAATCGTCACCCTTTACAAGTTCGAACTGAAGTGATTTCCGTTTCAATCGTAAATAATTTAAGATAATGGAATCTGGATAGATCAATTTGCTTCAGTTTTTACCTGCTTTTCAGTGGATTTGGTTACATATATTCGCAGAGGAAGTGTTTTCGTCAATGCTGGACCCATACAGCGACTAGGACTTTTGTCCTATGATTATACCAGTCTGGGATTGGCTATAGCGCGGTTAATTCGAAAAAAAGACAGGTTTGCGTCGGATGGAGATGGAGTTTTTTGGTCTTTTATACATTTAGCTATGTGGCTCGGACCATCATGGTCTGGTGTTCTTCACGGTTTTTGCGATGATTGTGGTGTGGACCAGAGGTGTTAGCCGATGAAAAAACATCGCTGGCCGGCTAGACCCTTAAATTAGACTGGCGGCTAATGTGTAAACAGTTATTTAAAATGTATTCTCGAAAAAAAACAGACATTCATTATCACAAAATCCATCTATACCAACGCTATTTACCGCACAATTTTAATTTTTATTTTTAGGATTTCACAAGTTTTCTCGGGAGAAAATCCCAGGGACATCCCGTGGAAATTCCGGAGAAATCCGGAGAAATCCAGCGAAATTCCGGAGAAATCCAACCTTTCAATTGTGTTTACTGATTATATTTATTATTTTATTTAATTATTTATTTATTTATAATTATATTATCTCGTCTGAACTTTTTTAAATTGCGATTTTGTTCGAATGCAATGCCGCGATGTCCAACGCAATTGACCTTAAGGCTTCCGGATTGACAAGGGACGACTTTAGAAATTTCCGGAACAGACATGATACATTTTCAATTTTGGCTAATTGTGATGGCGTTGTTATTGAATGTGGTTTATCTGTTTCCGTAGACATGTTAAAAAAACGGCTATCTCTAAAGTTGGGAGCTGGCATTTGTTGTTTCTGAAGTTCATGTACCTGCTGATGTCATAACCATGATCAGATAACAAAATAACAACCATATTCACAGAATCGTCTACCATTAATTTGGTTCAATCATTTGGTCCCCTCTAAATCTATAAAATTGACCATTTTCAGGCCACAAGGGGCCATTTATAACTTTGGTTGACCACCGTTGGTTAAAAAGTTATTTCATAAAATAAATTATCCAAATCCACAAACAGAATCTTTTGAACTCTCTGTTTCTCCAGAAAGCTTGAAACTTCACCATAGATTACTGTAGAAAAACTGTGCCTAAGAGCTTAATCCTCTTATAATAAACCACACATAAAATCACACTCACACACAGATCAGAAAAACTATCTATTCCCGGAATTGAATGTTGCGTTTTGTGTCAACTCAAGTTTCCCGTGTGTGCTGACCACATACAATAATCTGACATAATCCCATCTCCACACTGGCCACATGCTGCAATCTCGAAGTAAATGTATTATAAAGTTCCAGTATATACCTATAATATTCTCGTTGCCTGCACTCCCGGAGTTGCAACATACTTACACGCATATAATTTCCACTAGGTTTAATAATAAATGCAATTCGCATAGTTGATGCAACGACGCGACGGTGCACTCTCGCTGCGCTCTCAAATGGCGCGAGCGCCAGAATGTAAAAGAGATTACACTCTTGGATATTTTGATTTATTCGCTGAGCAAAGCCTTATTTATGTCCTGACATTTATACACATACGACATGTATATACATATTTTATGTATATATTATGCTTTTGCGTTTATATATAAATCTATTGCATGAGGCGAGCGCGATTTAGATGCGTTTTGTTTGCACGCTGCAATGCCGAGCCGAGCTGTATGCGCTTAAACGCGTGCATTTAGAGAATGCAAGCGCGCACTCGCGTGTAATAATAGTTTTTCGCGTCATGAAAAATGTGTGCGGTGCCGAGAACGCGCGTGCCACCGCAAACTAAATCATGGAAAAATATTTGCCGTGCGCATAGGGTGTGTGTGTGTGTGTGTGTGGTTTGTGGGTTTATTAGGAGTGGGGACCTCTGCGTTTTGCATGCACTTTTGTGTAGAGCGTATAATTTATTCTCCAATTTTCCGACGATTAAACGTTTTCCGCACAGCAAACGTGAGTGGAATATTAGAAGTTGATCTGAATCGCGTTGGCCATATGGCTTTTGAAATACATTTCCAGACGACCATGGAAAACTTAAGATATTTAAATTTGAAAACGGGTGATATTTACATTGAAGAACCAATTCTGAAAATCTCAAAAAAAAATTAAATTTAAAAAAAAATATCATAGATCCATCCAATCCATCCAATCCATCCAATCCATCCAATCCATCCAATCCATCCAATCCATCCAATCCATCCAATCCA